>UNPT01000560.1:0-27483 GCA_900536445.1 Hymenoscyphus occultus | reverse complement strand
GATGTATAGAAGTGATTTTAGCAGACGGTGGTTATACAAAATACTAGCAGTTTGCTTAAAGCAGCATTAACTTGCATTCCAAGGTGCACAGACGCCCCACATCAAATAATTGGGCCCTGTACCAAAGTAGAGTAGGTTGCAAAATTTTCAAACTGTACAAGTAAAACCTTCCAAGGAAAGACACCGCCTAAGCAACGTCTAAGCTTTAACCAAGATTTCACAACTTCACTGTAACATACCCCGCAAAAGGAGTTATGTCCCTTGCGCGATCCTCGTCCTGCCCTCGTTCTCCCCTTGTCTTGCACAAATAAAGGCATATTTAGGATAAGCGTATACTTATTACTACCTTTCTCCTACGCTGTAGAGTCCCTGACTCGAAACCACAATAAGGCAGGAGTAAGAAAAATACTTGTAAAGAAGCTACTCGAGTATTCGTAACGTTAATTTGAAGGTAATTTACTAAGGGAACGCTGGTGGTTCTGAATTGGCTGAGTAGCTACCCTCATCCTTCTACGCGCAGGCAAGCATATGTAGAAGGGCGATATAAAGGTGTTGCTATAAGTGATTTGATTCTTGATAAGTTCACTTCTAGAAGTACTTCGTAGCACTACAAATTCTGCAATACTAAACAAACCCCCTATTCCTCGTATCCGGTCCCATTACATCATGAATCGAGAATACAACCCATCACGAAGGATGATGGAAATACTTTGTACTAGTGCTACTTCGTATATCTTTCTATGCGATGAACGAGTCGAACATGTGATGCGTATAGAACGATGAATACGGACAGCATGTACAGATAAACTTCGTCTTCCCAAATCTTTAGCGTGACAACTCACAATACGACCTCCCGAAAGGGTTCGGAAATAAAAATGAAAGCCTTCCAGAAGGCTCCAAATAGAAAACTTGGCTTCTTCAACTTCAAAAATAGCTACCGTATTTAGACTTTCAGGGCGCAAGGAAACATGGTGTAAAGTTTTGCGACATCGAGTATGGCCTCGCTTAGGATGCTTAGAGGGAGGCATTCCGACTTGGCTCATCTTTCTTAATTTAGGGCGAGTTGGCAACCAAGGGACATCTGATCACTGGTGTCATTGTTTTCTTGATATCTTGGCATTCTGGCCCTTGCCAAAATTGTTCGATTCTTCCGCTGGCTTCCGCGCTCCGGATGTGGGGTCGGTAGTGACGCTTTTATGGGGCATCTTTCATGGATGCCCTTTTGAAACGTTGCAGTCGATCGGATTCTCCTATAATACTTTTCAACTAACCAAATAAAGGAAGTGGGTATGCCACGTCCTGGAGTACTGAAAACTTGGAGTGGCCTTATTAAAGCCAAGTAAAGAGGGCGGACAGGTCGGACAAACCATCCCAAATCAGGAAATAATTTAGGTGGATATAATATACAACTTTATTACTTCGTATAGTTTCGTGCAACTTTGGTGTTGCTAAGGGGTTTCTAGCGTTTTGTGCATAAACATGAGGCAAATTTGGCAAAGATCTCATAAAATAAGCAACAGTATTTACGTATTTACCCCACCAATATCAATTCACCATTAGAGGTAAATTTTCGAGCTGTCCACCTTCTTTTATACCACTACACTGCGCGCAGAAGTACTAACAATTGTATAAAATACGCTGTCAATAACGTTGCTATTTGTAGGTACCTCAATGCGAATGCTCCAAATATAACAAAAAGTCGAGTGTTTTATGAATCAAACGCACGAAAACGCGGCGTTAGGGATGCGTTGGTGAGAACGCGCTAGTACGAAGTAAGGTTGCACTCTTTGGGAACAGCTCCAAACGTTTACTAGGGATAGTACAAGATTTCCTATTTACACTCAAAACAAGGCTAAAGAAAAACTCCAAGTCAATGAGGGCGGCAGCAGGGGGGCAAAAGACGTTATACGAAGTAGCAAAATCAAAAAGCATTCCCCTTGAAGTGAACTTCTTCTAGAAGTAGGGGGGCCCGGTAGTCAGTTTTGCGGAGGGTTCTTTTCGGTTTGCGCCATGGGGACTCCCAGTTTCATGGTGAAAAGTATGAGTGGGAATTTGTTTGCGGAGTTTCGGGATTTGAGGATGGGAAATTTGAAATCAGAACAATTGCCGTCTCATGTTTTGTAAGGGGAAAGGGGTCAGCTTTGAGAACGTTGTGAAGCTGGAGTAACTGAATGACGCGGAATACAATGCTGCAATACTCTAGAAGATGATCAGAAGAAAGCAAAAGATGCAGACAAGAGGTTATACGGGTTCCCCACTTCCATCAGCCAGTTCAGACTGCATAGGGCCGCATCTGCATACGAATTATTCCACTATCGGTAAGTGGCTATTCTCCCCGGGTTGTTTCTTGGTGTTTATGGGGCGACTTTGGAGATCATCCAATGTCGAGACGAACCTCGTAGTGGGGAAAACTCCACTCGTACTCCCTTGAACTCTAAATGTCCCCCATGCTGTCCACCCATCATAACAGATCGGGGGAGGCGAAGAAGTATAAAGAGGGAACAATAGCCCAACCATTTTGCCTCATCATCACCACACGATCTTCTCATATTTCACTACATTCGTTTTTGAACTCATAGCCACCTTTCCACAATCCAATAATCCCAATCAATCTTCATCATGCAATTCACTACCGCCACCCTTCTCTCCGTCGTCTCTGCTCTTGCAGCAGCAGCACCAGCTCCTCAAGCTGACCCTGCGCCCGCGCCAGTGAGATTCTTTGCCATCCTCGCCCTACAGTCTGGCTCCTCTGTCCACTTTAACAACTGGCAAGCATCCAAAGGTGGTATCTTGGCCGGAATTGACCCTGTCGCCCAAAACGCCACTTGTGACGACGGTAGCCTCGCTCCTATGGCCACCTTCTACGTTCGAGCCGACGATGGAGCCATGTTCTTGTTGGAGGACAAACTTGAGCAACGCTTGTGGGTCGACCGCGGAATGGGTCAAGGAATTGTTCAATACTCTGCCAGTGGCGGAACCCAGCCATCAAGACAAGCAGAGACCACCGGATTCGAGGTCGTCAACGATGAGCTCCTCTTCAAGGGGCAACCCTTCCAAGCTTGCCCCAATGGAGAAGGTCTTGGCCACACCATCTTCGTCAACGGAACTGTCAACCCAGCTGGCCGCCAGGACTGCACTGCATTCAAGGCTCAGCTCATCTACGACGAGACCCCAACCAGCTGCAACTACTCCAACTAGGTTGCGAATAGGTCATGAGAATGTTTCATGGGAACGACAAATTTCATTTGGAGGCTCACAGAACTGGATTTAGCGTTGTATTTTTATCAAATCATAGACGAGTGATGGAGTCAGGGCCCTGGAAAAACAGTCTTTACCGGTAGCCTTGTCGGCTTAGCAAAAATGTACTAATGCAATTGCATTGTTAAGTATATCTTGTTTTTCCGTTGCCGCTGTGAGCTTGTTTTTGAAATCCTGTTTAGGTAAATATCGTTGTTATTAATACGTAATATGACACTCTCTCCTCGTCGCACATGTATTTCTTGCATTCCAAGTTTGTGATTTCCTATTAAGACTATACTTGCCGACAACGAGCATTCATTAAAGCATGTCTGTATCAAAAAGACAACTTAAGGTTAGATTTATGAAATTGGGGGCGGTCTTCTTCCGCGCCATTGCTTGGGCCTAGGGTTTGTTCTATTATAGTTGATGTTTAGGGAAGGTCTATGTAGACTCAATATCAAGTTCCTAACTAGCTCCATGTATGTAACATAAGAGCTTAATGCGACCGTGGTACGTTAAGATATTATCGATCACAAAGAAAAGTACGCAATCAACCTACTCGCTTAGGTATATCAAAAGCCATACTGTTACTCATGCATATAAATGTCGCGATTATAGAAAGACCTGCTCGCGTATTAAAATCGTTACATTTTCCACTGTATCCTCAGTACAAATAGCCTAACTAACCTACTTTTGCCTTGTGAATCGTCGGTTTGACAGACTCTAGCAAATGAAGAATTATACCGAGTATGGACTTAGATAGGGAGTAGGTTGCATATGATAATGTCCTTTGAGGCAGTTTGCTAATGATTTGATTTCCCGAATATATAAAAATTATAAAATACGGCCCAAAGTTCGCTTGTTTCCACAGCCCTCAAGCGATGGCGCAGCGGAAGCCTATTATCTGTTCAGCGAAGTCCGAGTGTACCGACCGACCGACCGACCGACCGACCAAGAGCGATACGGGGCTCGGTCCGATTCTTTCCGCATTACTTAGAGGAAGCGCAACTACCAAGACTAAAAGTGGATATTACAAACTCAAAATCCTAGATGTACATATGCGACGACAACGAGATACTTTTTAGAAACAAGGCAGTACCCATCGCGAATTTGTGCGAATATTTAATTGCCATCTATTTGTTACTCCACTTCCACTCTTCCCTCTCCTCTAGGCTCTAGCGAACATGTTATTTTTCTAATGGCAGCACATTATGCACATACGAAAAATAACCACTTAAGTCGGTGGGGATAGTAGAAACTTGGAAAGAAAATATACCAAGAATCGAAGCATAAGCTGAGATTAAGTAGCACAGTCGCTGGAAGTTGACGGGTTTCAAGACGATAAGAGGCAACAGAACGACCAGTATTGACAACTGGGTTCATGAATCTCAATACCTAATTGAAGTATACATTAATGTGTAATTTTTGGTAATTTATATCACCAGTTGTCTTCGTGGACAATTTCCCAGGAGTTATAGCCTTACTATCTACAGATTATCCAGGGACTATTCTTTATTTGGATCCACTAATCAACTGGCGTTTCGGGTTGAGTGTCTGATGTCATTCCTATACATCGGCTTATTCAAAACATCCAAACCTGTTGCGACGAAGTTCAAATCGCGAAATCTGTCGCTCGCTTGTTTATGTATTTCTAAATTGGGTCAACCAGTGGCTAGAAAGGGGCAGTTCTAAGCCACAATGGCAGGGTTCTAGCTTACTGTTCCGGCTGCAATACTGTCTCGGCCGGGATGATCGCCAGTCAAACCGGCCCTACACTACAGACAAGGCTGCAATGCAAGTGTAGGAAAATCCGAAAATCTGAGGCTCCGTTTCTTCCGACATACACATATTTACTTTTACACGTGGGCATTGCATACATTTCAATCTCTTTTTGTACCACAGAATACGCTCTTTTCTCGTCGTTCATTTCTTACTCATCCACGTATAGATGTTTACATAATGCTTCGGCGACTTCCTTTCCTTCGAAGATTGCCGATGACTTCCCGGTCCTCGCGTCAACTACGCTACGTGTTGTTTGCAGCTGTCCTGTTCTTCTTAATCGAGTATTTACCACAACGGCGAGGTGTGACCCGGGAATTGACTAAGCTTGAACAAGAAGTTGCATCGAGAAATGGTCCCTTCTTTCATATACAATTTCCATTCGAAAAGGAGCAGAGTGATGCCAAGAATATACGGCTAGGGCGCCAACAAAAAGTACGGGAGGCATTTCTTCATGCTTGGAAGGGATATAAAGATCACGCATGGCTTCACGATGAGCTTCTCCCATTATCGGGTGGAAAAAAGGATCCCTATGTTGGGTGGGCAGCAACTCTAGTCGATGGACTTGACGCCTTGCTAATTCTGGGCTTGAATGATGAGTTTGATCACGCCCTCGAGGCATTGGATTCCATTGATTTTACCAAGCCCAATTCTGAGCGAGTGCCTGTATTTGAGACGACAATAAGATATCTCGGAGGCTTGTTGGGTGCTTACGACGTGAGCGGTGGAAAATATCCAAAACTTCTCGCGAAGGCAGATGAGCTGGGAGAGTTTCTGTTTCGTGCTTTTGCTACACCCAATGGAATACCTGTTCCTTATTATGTAAGTCCAATTTTTTGAAATCTCACAAATTCTCACAAACTTTGGTCTCTGGGTTATAACACGTTATTTTGATTTCTATCCCATGCCTCTGAGTATGTAAACTGATACCGTCTAGTGGTGGAACGATACGGACAAGGCTCTAAAAGGAGAGGACGGTGTTCTAGTAGCACAGATAGGTACGTGGGAGTATTCTACCCCTGGTATATCGTGCTAAAAACAATAGGTTCTCTCTCGCTTGAATTTACACGGCTCGCCCAGCTCACAGGCAAACGAAAGTATTTTGATGGAGTTTCCAAAGTAATGAGCTATTTAGATAAGGCGCAGAACAAAACTCAGATCCCAGGACTTTGGCCTTCCCAAGTCGATACAAGAGAACCTAGTTTCGGTGGAAATGCTTTCACACTAGGGGCTTGGGCAGATTCTTTGTACGAGTACTTGCCAAAGGTATTTAATCTTGCGTGGTACACATTCTAAAGTGTTAAAAATGCTGATATTTGGTAGCAACATATCCTTCTAGGTGGAGAATCTGACCAATATCTACGGATGTATCGCGTGGCTATGCGAAGCGCAGACAAATACCACTTTTTCCGCGCACAAACTCCTGGTAACCAGGACCTTCTCTTCATCGGCGATGCTCAAAAATTCGACGGAGAGCCAGCTGTGCTCCCAAGTGTTCAGCATTTAGGCTGTTTCGTTGGTGGTATGGTTGGATTAGGGGCCAAGATTAACAGGTCGCCAGAAGAATTAGAAAAGGCCATCAGGCTCACCAATAGCTGTGTATGGGCATATCAAAATACTGCTACTGGCGTCATGCCCGAAATATTCTCTGTTGAGAAGTGCCCAGTGCCTGCAGCTGGTTCATGCGACTGGACTGACGAAAAGGCTACTGAACCTGGCCACTCTTATGGATTCAAGACCATCAGTGACCACAGCTACCAGCTTCGTCCAGAGGCGATTGAATCTGTTTTTGTCATGTATCGGTTGACTGGTGATCCGGCCTGGCAGGAAAAGGGCTGGGATATGTTCCAAGCGATTATGAAACATACTACGACTCCTACAGCCAATGCAGGGCTTCAAGATGTCACGCAGAAGAAGCCACAACAGGTAGACCAGATGGAGAGTTTCTGGCTGGCCGAAACGCTGAAGTACTTCTTTCTCCTTTACAGTGAACCTGATGTCGTTAGTTTGGATGACTTTGTCCTGTCAGTATTTATCTCCTCTTTTTTAATAGAAGGGTTTCATATTCATATTTAATCATTTGCTGACGATACTTAGCAATACCGAGGCACACCCCTTCCGGCAAAGAGATGATGTGTTTGGAATAATATGAAGTTTGACGCGCTTTGCGGTCGTTTTGTATGGAGTTTATATGGCGTCCGGCATCGATAGACACCGCGAATCTTGTCCTTAGATGGACTCGAGGTGACCACATTGGCGTATTAGGCTTGTATTTATTCTATTGCGTATTGTAATAGATTGGTTTGCCACTGTGTTTGAATTTTGCTAACAATATTCGAGACATGTTATAAAAGGTCCCCTTACTTCTAGAATACTGTTTGATCTGCTTAACGCGTCTTTTGAACCCCTACTGCATTTCTTGGTAACCCAGCGTTCTTAATTTAGTAGCATTTCAGGTAATTAATTTAGGTATATATAAAACGGGTGTTTATACCTTGTTGTATTAAGCGCCTACTTTATATACTACAAATAGTTTTACTCTAACATACTAAATTCTGTTCATATATTACCCATACACGTTAAGTTACCTACAAATACAAGGACTATTAGCAAAGTCTCGCAAATTCGAAGTATCTATATATATGTAATGTACTTTGATAAGGATTCTTTAGTATCTTAGCAAAATACTTCGCTCTAGGCGAAATACTTGTAACTTTCTTAGGGTGGCTAAGGGTGGCAAAAGGCTGAAGACCCCTGGAAGGGTTACGTCTACCTTTCACCTGGGACGAAGTACAAGTATAACTTGGAGTACCTACTTCTCTTATTTAGCTAGTCAAAAGCATTTCAAGCAGATAAAAAGGCATTTTAAGCAGGTCAAAAAAGATTATAAGCGTATTAAAAAGTCTCGTTAGGGGACGCTTATAAAAGCATCATCTACGTAATTACTTCGACGTAATTGACATTCCTCAATGAGACGAACACTTATTACTGCTGACGTATTTGGTAGTACAAGCCTTCTTGGGACCTCTTTAGCCAAGACCTTTCATGTGGGAGCCGGGGGTAGTTATTGGAGTGCTTTCGTTTTTGGGTGTGCTATAGCACAGAGAATATAGCCCTTTAAACTTTAAGTTGATTGCCGATCCCTTGGGTCCCTTGGGCGTTTATTCCCCCATTGTGAGCTCGTGCGCATGACCGAAGAGTCCGAATGTGGGTACCGATCATGAGAAGTACATAAACAATTGCATCTTCCTCACAATTGTGATGTATCGGATTTTACTTCCATCAAATCTTGATACTTCCATTCCTTCTTTCCAACCTTCCAACTCAATTCCTCTATCCTCATAGAAAACAGCTGTAAAAATGCGATCCACACTCCTTCTCACCGCTATCTTCGCCCCTTTGGCTGCCCTTGCTGCCCCAGGTTCCTACGAGAACAAGGGTGCCATCAGTGCCAGACAAGCGGCTCCTGTTAAACCTACCCCATGTGTACGAGTTGTTCCGGAACCATGCGAGGAGGATACCAAAGCTCGATTTGAGGCATTTGCTAAAGCTTTCATGGGACCAAACAAGAATATCGCTGAAGCTTTTACCTACATTGTTCCGGATTATATTGTATGTCAACCTTCTTTCTGTTAACAGGTCTCTAGACAGTATTTTTCGTTACTGTTTGAAGAGATTGCTAATGGGTTAATGAAATAGAACCACAATCCAATCGCTGAGGATGGCTTCGATGCCGCATGGGATGTTCTCAGCCCTATCTGGCCAACTGTGGAACTCACTCCAATCCGCCAAACGTTTATAGCGCCTCAAGGATGGCTCAACTATAACACTTCGTTCGGTACCATCGTTGATAGATTTAGATGGGAGGGAGGTTGTATTGCTGAGCACGTGAGTATTCCTTAATGGCTGAGAGATGTGTAATTGATTACTAACTGTTCTACTAGTGGGATGAGGGAGAGGTCTACCCAGAGGAGGCATAGGATACTTTTCATTTTTGATTTGCCAAAAGCACATTTCTGTTTCTTTTTTCAGAATGTAGCTGTACTGTACAAACAATGAGCCACTTTCTTGGCTTGGGACTCAGCACTTGTAGACATATATTTGCGAATTACAATAGACATGTATGAATTAGGAAGCAAGAATTTCACTTTATTCCTCTAGAGCAACGCTCATTCCGGGAATCAAGAAACATGATCTTCTCATTTCGCTAGCGAGTTCAAGCAATCTTCTCTCTGTGACCTTCCCAACGACAAAGACACCTACCTCCCTTGGGTTCCTTAAACGTAGACCTGGGGCAAATTACTTCTTGGCTGCAGCGAATGACATGTCGGGAACAAGGGTTGGTTGGCTCGAACACCATCCCAAAGCCTGGAGATGGTTACGATGAGCTTCTTTACCTTAGAGATCTCCGTGGCTTAATCGATAAGCTTAGCGACAAACTGTAAAATTGACTTCAAAAGACAAAGTATTTTAGTTGTTCGTTCTTCTAGAATAATGCGAAGGTAGTTAAGACAATTGTTGTTAAAATGTTAAACTACCTTCATCCGTTCATCTCGGGCTCAGGCTATAATGCTTTTTGATCCCCTGCCGCCGCCTTCGGTGACTCGGCGTTTCCCTTTTAGCGGTGTTTTAGGTGTAAATAAGAAAAGTACGTTCATACTTCACGGTACATCTTCAACCTTACTGTAGCTACAACCTCACTATCCTATTCTCCCCAACGGGTTAGAGTTAGGGTTAGGGCTATAGGTTAGGGTTAGTGGAATATGGACCCCCTTACTGTCGCGTCGAACCCCCCTCTTCTTAAAAACACTAAAGTTTTTATATATTTTTCTCAAATTCGCGTCGAGGTACCTACAAATATCGCCGACGTCGATAGTAAAGCACGAGTACCTACGGTACATTTTTTGATAAGGCCACTTCTATATATTCAGCACTCCGGGGCACAGCAGACCCACTTCCCATATACGGCTAGTCAAAAAGTATTATAGCGAAATCAAAAAGCATTATAGCCTGAGCCTTCATGTCGCTACCGATTTAGTTTTTTTCGAGACTAACAAAGTTTATTTTACAGATACATTTACAACGAAAGATATTCTAAAGATATTTTGGTTCTAACGTATAGTAACGTTCAGACTTTACCCTAAAGAATCACTGGCTCAAGTCGATCCATCTTTTAATTATCCCTGCCTTATCAACTTCACAGTCTTCCCATCTGCAGCAACTATAAAGTGTTAAGCTTATATATGACTATTTAAACATCGATCGATGCTATACCCCTAACACATCCGGGGACAGATATAGTAATTCCCTAGATGTCCATTATTATAATCTCCTCAGCGATCAAACCATAAGAATTTTTCTAGTAGAAAAAAGCACGACGACGCGGGTAGGTCTTTGACAGAATAGTAAGCCCGCAAGATAACAACTGAATGGTGGACTCTCTATTTTGACTCTGTTCTAAACAGTTTGTTTTTGCAGTACCACCCAGATGGCATTTCCATACATTACAAGTCATCACCCGAAAAATTGTAAGCCCAAGTAATGGTCTAGATTCGTCATTCATTGCATGAGGCCTAGGCCATAATTTCGACGAAACGCTACTATCTACAAGAAACCACGATTCAAGCAGATACAAGATATCCCAGCGAAATCCCGCAGAGGTGGCTATTTATCTACTGATCGTCATTGGGCTCAAGGAAGAAAGAATGGAATGCCTTTTATAAAATGGTAGAAATCTAACACCAAGAGCAACAACCGAAGCTCGAACAGACAATGAAGAAAGTTCGCTCGCAATCTGAAATCATTATATTTGATGACCCAAGCTTCCTTTGGGTAACTATCGTTGTACATGGTGAATCTGAGGTCCTTCACAGTGCCTCAGTAGGTAAGCGAAGGACCTCTTCAACACCAAAAAAGTCCGAAAAGATCAAAAAACCATCGGGGAAAAAAAGCAAAACCTCTACAAGGCAAAGACGTCTTGATAGACAATCACAGGAACGCCACTACAAGTAAAAGTCCGCATATCAAGGCCCTACCTAGTATGCTCAGATCCGTAATTATGTGCTGCAAATGAGTAAGCCCCTTTATCTCACCCCTGGTAATATACAACGCGATCTCAAAAGAATCTCCACCACAGGAATATTACAATGAACAATCCCAGCCCACCGAGCGGTCCATACTGCTTCAGCAGCAACTCCCAATTGATCCTTACAGCCGCCTGCTTGTACTTCTTACTATCCTCTCTCAACCTACTACTCACTTCGCCCATCTTTTCGAGACTGTCTCCACGGTACAGTAAATCCTCAATATTCTTCGTCATGACCTTTGTCACGTCTCGTAATTCGTCATTCAGCTTGTCAAGATTCTGCGTGGCGCGGCTGTCGGAGTATGTTGCTTTTGTGCGGGAAATAAAGGTGTCGAATTCCATGAAGGCGTAGGGTCGGAGGATGGTGGACATAACCTGTTGGGAAGGGTAGGTGGTGCTGAATTCATTGCTTAGATCGGAGAGGTAGGTGAAGGCTAGTTTTCGGGGGTAGGATCGCTCGCAAATGCATATGTATATTATATCGGAGGAGATGAGGTAACTAGGAGCGTGTCAATGGCCGTTTCAAGTTATGTAGTCGTTGAATTCCAGGAAATGCTAGGAAGACTACTCCAAGACCCATTTCCCCCTCTTCGCCCTTCCTCTACCACTTTTCCAGAACCCGTGGTCGGCATAGCACTTGCTAAGCCTAACGGATTTGGGCAGCATAACCCTCCATGAAAGAAACATATCCTTTAAGAATGGTTCCTTCCGTTAGGCCAGCAGCACTACGGCGGAGTTTCCATTTGACCAGAATACAAATCCTCCTTGCCTTGAAGTACCATATGTACTCATGGTTCTCGGACTGCTCGACAGAAAAGAGGCACCTACTGTATCGTGTATGAACCGCTCTCAATAGACGCCTGTGGTTCCGAGTGTCGACCCAGCTTCCGCAGAATGATTTTAATTTGTGATTTGACTTCGGAGAGCGATGAGTCGGTCTGTTTTCGAATAAATTAACTATTTATTTCTTGTAAACGATGGAATAGTGTAGCGGGCGAGGGTACCTGTTCGTTCTCGTCGACTGAGGCGCAGAGCATGAGGCCTGGGAATTACCATTAGCGGGGTTCTCCTGTTTCCTCATGTAGTAGCGATAATTACCATCAAGCCGCGCAATTTGTGTTGATTTGATCATCTTGCTTCTGCGAGCTTGCGTTGGGGTTTCCTCTCTTTGTCTTGTTGGTAGAACGCTGGCGCGCGGTCCCTACAATGGTAATCTGGCAGAGTTGCCCCTTGAATTATTTGTAGAACTCAGAGAAAGTGCTCCACGGTATAAAATCAGTGGTATGAGGAGAGAGATTATCCAGGCTGCGCTTCGATTACGGTGGAAGTGGAATGGACAAAGTGCTCTCACAGAGGCTCAATTGATCAAACTTATTGGGAGCTCATTGATAGGTACGCGCAATGCGAAAGTTGTCCTCGGCTAAACAATCCGCCGATATTCGCCCATTTCAGCCTCACCCTCACACTCCATGTCTTCCTACCAAACACTTCCAATTCTCATTGTGAATCTGGATCTGAATCATTTCAACTCTTGAGTGGAAGAACAATTGACATGACTGTTTGTGAATATAACCATTCCGATATTCAATCTCAACCCACACCTTGTCCGACTCCAGCGACAGCCATCACCATCCGCGTTTGAGTGAGACTGGGATATTCCACTTGGAGACCTCAAATACACTTGCATCAAAATCCCCCTCAAAAGGATGATCAGAGAATCAGAGGAGTTTAGCAAATTTTCGGCATGATAACCGACAAGCAAGGTTACAAGCAAGGTTAGTCAATGAATATGTTAGTTACTCAGTCATCAATGGTTGTAGGATCAATGGAGGTCCTCAGGAGGTTGGCTACTACGAATGTCTGATGGAAATTCACCAACCACATTCTCTTTCTATCATATTTATGTCTGGCCTATGATTCAAGATGTCTGTAAGACATATTCAAGATCAAAAGGCTGTATACGTCTTTCAATTCTCTTGTCTCGTCGCTTTATTCTTCTTTCATTCATTCTCGGTTAAATTGACTTTGAAATCTTTCATACTCTAAGCACCTAGAGCCTTTTTCCTATCAAACTAACAAACCTCAGGTGAAGGTTGGCCTATACATCGGCCCACAGATCTGATAAATTGAAGTGGAGTCTAACCCCCTTTCTGGGATTGCGAAAAGCCAATCTATCATTCGCCCTTATTATCGAACTCTATCACGGAAAGAACAACTTCTGAAGTCCTACTTTCCACCAGCAAGAATCAGCCTGAATTGAGCTCAATCTCAACAACCAGGTCGGCTTCCACCATGACCAGAAAACTAAAGCTAAACACCCGCACTAAAGGGGGTCGGCCCCGCAAAGAAAAAGACATATGGGACCAATTCGAGATCTTAGGATCAGAAGATTCAATCGCCTACCGCGAAGAAATCAATATCCAAGTAAGCCACTTACCCAACCACCATGAACGCCAACTTACAAGCTCCCAGGCAATACTCAACCACCCAACCGCCCAAGCAATCTTCGCCAGCACCAACAACGAGAAAGTCTCAGCTCTTCTCAGCAGCGGCGAAATCACCCGCACAGTAACGGAATTCAAAGCCGACGGTGCGGCGGGAAAACACGACGCCAAATGGATTGCAGAGGCTATGGTTGCTTCTGAGCGACGGGCCGCAGGGGAATACGATGAGTTCATACAAGCGCGGTTTATGAGAGACTGGGGCGATGAAGGAGGAGAAATGCTTTCTGATTCCGAGTCAGATTCAGAAGCTAGGAAGAAAAAGAAGCAGAAGTTGGTGGCCAATAGCTCGGTTTTGACGCTCAACACGAATACATCTGCTACTGTTGGGAATGCAGTTTCGAGTAGCAGTAACAGTAACGGTATCTCACCTTCGAAAAGAGGAACACAAAACCACACGGTTCGAGAATCCCCTTCATACTCAGACTTCTCAGAGCTCTCAGAGTTGGGCTCTTCGCCTTCCCTTTCCTTCATGAATGAAGGCTCCTCTGCTCCTGAGGAGCATGCGAATAGTGTTGAGTCGACCACCAACGGCCTCCAGTCAACGGAAACGGAAATTCACAATGATAATATGATGGAAAGGAATGGATCGGTTCCAGACAGTGATCAAGATGTCTCCTTCACTGAAAGTCCAGCTGCTGTTGTTACAGATTTGCAGAGTTCTCGGAATTCAGCTGGTACTTCAAGATAGAAGAGATTTCAGAACCTGACTGTCGTTTTTCAAGGCGGGAGTTCTGGAGTGGGTACGAGATAGGAATGTGAATAGCTACCGCCTCAGAAGACGATGGTAGCAACGAATGAGATATCATTGAATAAACTGCTTGTACTTTTTATTTTCCTAGAGTGCTTGATGTTATAGTGGGAGAATAAAAAGGGCATGGTCCATAGATAGAAGTATTCTTGTTGTCAAGTATGTTTGACTGATTCTTCTGGAAGAATCATCTAACTTATAAATTGAGACTAGGAAAAACCAATCAACTCTTCTATCACAGGAAATCCATTTACTCTCTATGTTTCTATCCACACATAGATGATGGCAGTCCCCTCTGCTTGTTTGTGTATCTCTTAGATCTGTGATGAAGAGGTATCTACAAAGTCACGAATTGTACATAAAACAGTACTGTTGATCCAGAGGCCTTGAGCCTAATTGTGAAGCAACTGACCCATATCAGACACAGACTGATCACTCATCAATCCCAACACTCCATGCCTTACCCAAAAACACATACACAAACACAAGCACAAGAAATCAAACAAAATCCATCCAAAGTATAGAAAAGACCATTCACATTAAGTCCATCAAGGATATCTCCCACCTCAACGTTATCAAAATACAAGACAAAACCAAATCAAGTAACCATCTATCCATCCATCCAGCACTCTGGCTTCCCAGAGCCATCCTTCGCCTTCTCACAGTCCAACTTGCATTCCCGTCCCCCCAACGCGCACAGAAACCCATAAAGACACAGCAAGAAAATAACGACCTACTCCTCAACTCCAAACGATGCACAAAGTCCCAATGCATAAAGTCCCGTCCACAAACGAATCCCACATCAAAGTTCCCCTGATGTTACATACTTTCTCTGTTCAAGTCCTCTTTGCTAATATATTTCCTCTTTGTATCGTACCACAGCGTCCTCCCATCATGTTCTCATCCCCCTGCCCACCCCTCAACGTCCCATGCGATTACCTCTAGGGCCTCCCGATGGTAAACCCGCTTTGGGACCCATAGGAAGTCCTCCCGCCGGTCTTCGAGCACCAGCGTTCTTTGGGGGGGCATAGTTGTTTGCTGGAGGGGCATTGTATCCGCCTCCAAAGTCGTTGGGTTGGTTGTACTGTTGTTGCGAAGCGCCAGGGTATGGTCTATTGGGTTGGTCGTAAGTGGGTTGGTTGTAAGTAGGTTGGTTGTAAGTGGGTTGGTTATTGTAGTTGGATGTGTTATCGAATGAGTTGGATCTCACGTCAGGTAGATTTGGAGCTGCGGCATTTCTGGGCTGGCGATTTTGTTTAGCAAATTTGTCTCCCAGTCTTCTTGCGGTAGTGGATCCAACTGCTGCTTGCGATGCGACGTTTGGGTTGGGGCTGGAAAACATTGGTCTTTGTGGTTCGTCGCTGGTAGATCTTGCTGCTCCTGGGCGCTGCTGGATATTGCCATATGGACTTGCCACATTTGTAGGGACGTATGCAGCTTGCTGCGGTTCATCTGTAAATATCGCAAGCCGTCTGGTCTTCTCATCATCCACAACCACTCGTGTATGCTCCTTTCCTGTACGCTGGTCTGTTTCAACTATTGCCCTCGTACCCTGCGGTTTGAACCCTCGACCTTGTTCGGTATAGTAGCCTCGTAAAACACGCGCAATGTTGGTCTCATGGACCGTCTGACCATCACTTTCAGTCGCGAGGAGATTCTGTCGAAGATTGGCCACGCGACTGGAGAAGCCTGAGAGATAGTTGGACATGTTGGGCGGAAAATACAGGTAGGCACCTAGGCTGAGGGCATGGAGGTATTCCCGTCAATGGTTCAATGAATGTTGAGAATGTTGAGAATGTCGAGAGGGGACTTGTGCGGCGAAGAAAGTTGGGAGGTGTAGTTGTCATGTACAAGTATTTATGAATCTTACACTGCTTGGGCTCTGGTGCAGGTGGTTGAAACATTGCATGTTTTGCGATCCGTGAACCCCACACGAGGCTGAAAGCTGCAGGTGCAGGTGATGCAGGGTACTGTAGGTCGCAAGCGCTAATATCAATTTGTATAGCAGGTACTCGTAGACATTTTACCTACCAACTTACTAAGAACCTCTCCAGCTTCCAAGGTTGCATTAGGCATCTAGTACTCAAGTATATAATTTCTCAGATCCGTGAAACCGTTGTAATAAATTTTGGACTAGCAAGACTAATTATTGCAAGTAGCGACTTATATGCCCATTTGACACCCAACGCCGGGTTTTGTCTGTCCCAATATCCCACAGCCAAAACCCCCATGTAATAGCTTCGTACAGAAATGCAATTAATGTCGTACCAGTTGTCTGGGCCTTTCCTCCATCTCCTCTTCATACTCAATTTCCATCCGTGCCAGCTTCTTGGGTTTGGCTTTGGACACGGGGGCCTTCTTCCGCTTCGCGCCAGCAGCAGTATTGTCCTCGCTGCTGTCGCTATCATCATCCTCGTCGCCCTCGTCAGTAGCAGCGTCCTCCTCACTTCCAAGCCAATCCTCCAAGTCTCCCAGATCTTCTTCTTCTTCGCCTAGGTCACTGACGTATTCCACTTCCCCAACGCCCTCTTCTTCCTCGTACTCTTCTTCATTCTCGAATTCATCCTCCTCAATCCCTTCGTCCAAATCCTCGTCCCTAGTACCTTCGCCACCTCTCTCTAAACCTTTGAGTACCTTCTTCCAGATAGCCTCGCTGACATTCATTGGCTGATCGCCATAAGCTCCACTTCTTAATCTCTCGATCAGCTCTCTCTCAATTGCCCTTTCAACCTTGGCTGCTGCCTCTGCCTTTCTCTCACGAGTCTCCTCGCGCCTTCTCACCTTTGGCGCCAGCCGAGGAACCAACTTTTCGCCGAGCCTCTCATCTTCCTTAGCAATTCGTCGCATCCGGATTCCAACTTGAGTCAATCTCGTAAGTCTCTGCTTGCATTTGTGGATGAGAAAGTTGGGCCAGTAGATCAATCGCTCGTCGACTTGTTGCAGCGCCTTGGCATAGTTTTGCGACAGCTTTATTCGTTCCCACAGCTTTGATGGCATGTGCGCGCGCTCGATAGTCTTCATGTAGAGGTAGAGGGTACCAGTGTCGGGATTTGCGCGAACGGTAGCATACCGAGAATTTGCGAGAGGGCAGGACTGTCGATTACAGAGACCAGTGACATTGTATTCATTGCGACAGAAATTCTTATCCTTCGTGGTTCTATGCGAATAATGTCAGCTCTGCAAAGTCGGCGTGATCTGAGGGAACAAACTTGAGCTTAAATGAACAGAACTGCTGATTGATAACCTGCCAAACGATCTCGTCGGAAGACATTGCTTAGGATAGATGCGATTGTTTTCAACTGGACTGCGCGCAGTACTGATCCTCGAATATCTCGTTGTTGTTGTTGTAGAGTTGGCGGGGTCCAGGTTGGATCGAGTATTTTGAGGAGGCCGATTTTTTTTCTGGGGGCCGCAAGGGTGCAAGGGTACAAGGATGCGAGCGTTATTCTGCCGGTTTTAAGCCGGCGCAGGCGAACCGCAGCCAATCAGAGGTGAAGTCCATCATCATGGATCTGATTGGCCCATATTGCTGTAATGGACAAGAGGAGGAGCACTAACTCTACTCTGTGGTAAATCTACCTAGGTAGCTACTCTTAGTATGATATAGTGTTTGACGCTACTAGGTAGCATTTAAATCCAGTTTCTTTGACACATAATTGGTCTCCTTCAACTTCAGCAAATTTACTTCCGTAAAAAGGGTTTTACTGCAGCTAACTTTCTTTCAACTACTCGAGTATTGAGGGGTTTGTCCATACTACTCGTAAGGCAATAAAAAAGCCATTGAGGATCAGGAACACTGTTTGACTTTTAAGAATTTGATATGGCAAAAATTGACACTATCTATGACTTTAAGAGGTGTTTGGTGTCAAGGATAGAGAAGTAAAAGTATAGTATTAAATGGTCAACTTTCTACAAGATTATACTATAACTGTTCAACGAGTACACTGTTTGAGCCAATGTCATCAAGTATGTGTGTCTGGAAGAAAGCTCAAATCACACACAAACTATGAGAAGATATGACGGTAGTTGAATTTCATTATAGTTCAATCTACATACCATGCCCCATTAGTTTCAATCTTGGAATAATTAATCAACCATAGGATATCCTTTCGCTTTGCGTTCTTTACGGCTCTCTATGTAATCACTGTAAGCTTTCAAGGCGACTTCTTTATGATCTAGCTGCGCCACCAAGTCCCAGCTGCGCTCTGTTTTGGGATTGTCTTGCCTTAGTATCTTCTTATTTATATCATACAATTCATGAGACATAACTTTTCCTGCTTCTGTCTTCAGCACTGGCATATCCTCTCGCATAATGCTCGACTAGTTTGGTAATCGTAAGAACTGTGTCCGGGTTCTCTGGACCGAAGAAGTCATGTTTTTTCTGTGTTTCCAGTACCGCACGGTACAAAAGCCCATCCTTTTCGTACTGTCAAAGTTCATGGTATACTTCTGCCAAATCGCGTTGGAGGCAAAGCATAATCGGCTTGTGCGATCTATGGGCTGCCGTCATGTATTCAATCGCTGCATTTAATGCATGCTGATAAACATGCCAGCTCTCAGTCTCTACTGTCCAACGGTTACTTGCGGACTCCTCTGTGCTCGGAAACACTACCTCGTTTACCAAAAGGAACTTCTGGTTGGGTCTCCGGCTGGCAGTAGAATAAATATCTGAAGGCTCTTGTGCCAGTAAACAGAAACCTGGGTAGAATGCCCAACCGTCGACATTTTCATCGGAAAACCGTTTCACATAATCCCAGTCTTGATCATCTAGCTTGGATTGATATATTTGCTTTCGGACTTGCTGGCTTTTCTCAAACCAATCCTCCGCTTCCGGACAGGCCAATCCATTTTTTGGCTTATACATGGGGTTCTGTTCTGTTATTGAACCTCCGCGGCTAGTGTACATTTGTGCTCGTAAAAGTAATATCGCACCTCTTTCTAACGTGCTGGTACCTGGTAAGCTTCAAACCCTTTCAATCATTTCTTCTGCTTCGTCGTATTTTTTCTCAGATCAGGTGCGTCACAAGCTTTGCGATCAAGCCAAGAGCATCAGAAGTAATACAATCGATCAGATCACGCCTATATTCTTGGTCCTCTTCGGGTCGACTTTTCCGAATAGAAGATTGTGTTGTTTGCTCGCTATCTGATCGGTGTCTCCTTCCATGTCTTTATAGTGAGTAACAAGGTGACTCAGAACCGAATCTGCGTGAGGAAGGATTCTAGAACAAGCCTCCTTTGGATAGCCTTCTCTCAATTGAGAAGGGAAACTATCATTGATCCCCCAAAGAGCCCATGCAAGTTGGTTCAAGCAGCAACTGTACAAATCCAACCAGTCTGGCATTGCTAGTTGTACTAAAGGATGCATACTAAAGGACTCCTCATCTCGGCTCAGAGTTATCATCGAGTAACCCTACAACACACCCAGTGCAGCCTCAAATTGAGCCAAAGACCAATTACCACGTCGTAGAAGCGACTTTGGTATATCTTGTCTGTCGAATAAGTACTTGAAGGAAAGTATCTCAGAAGCAAGAGGGTAATTGTCATCAATCCTTTCCATCATTTCAAGTATTGTTTTAAAACACCAAAGTTGGTGTCAAGGAGATTACGGCTCCGAATATGCTGGCACCCGCTTCTATGCAGTGTAAACCCTCTTCCAACACAAAATCATATCAGTGATCGTGACAAACCGTATCCCTGTGCCTGGAGAAGGCTATGCATTTTAGGCGTCAAGGTTGCACTCGACTGGCCCAGGCTCGGTGAGCAGATTTTGGGGGGAATATATGATAACCAATCCTCAGTCAGCCTGAAAATCTCATCAAGTTTAAGAGGGGCATGGAAAGTCCATCAGCAACCACACGCTCCCCCGGCCAAACATGCGTGGATGCAAGAAACACTCCGTTTCCAAAAAATGAGGAGCTCTACCGAAAGCTGCATATCGATCCAGAAAACAACTTACCGAAACGGAAACCTCCATCAGATAAAATTACACTTCCAGGCGAGCCACGAGTCCCCTCACATTCCTTCGACTCGGTAGCTTCTTGAAGAGATCGCTCACAACCCCAGATTTAAATACATTCACACCACATCTTTGGAAAGTCGCAACTCAATCCAGTTCTCACATCACAGCCCTGACTTCTCAACTCGTCCGGGGAAGAACCATAATCATCAGTGAGAATCCAGAACTCCATCTGGTTTGGATCCATAACAGATCTAGCCGATACCAAAATACCTCTTCTCATTCGCCTTCTGGTCTTTCTACCTGGATCTAGAGAAGAGAGCATCTCCCATCACTTCGGGCGAATCGATATTGGAAAAGCGGCAAAGGGGTTTTTGCGAAGCTACGAATATCTGATACGGCACAAATCCGACTTCAACCTTGCCAAACACCATGGACTGATTTCAATACGTATTGGCTACTCAGAATTTATTAAATTCATACTCCATTTTGAGGACCTGGCTGATGACGAGGTGTCACCGCGATACTCATACGGCGAACTGCGACTGAGTCGTCTGAATCTCTGGTCAATAGTTGCACTGGGTCGACTGGAATTCCACAAAAGTGTTTGGCAATACAGCAGCTATTTCGCGCGATTCTACGGACCCATCCGGTTTCTTTTTGGAGGCGTCGCTGTGGTTTTGAAAGCGATGCAAGTTGGATTATCAGTGAGTGAGAACAGAAATCGGTTTGAGGAAGTTTGCTGGGGCACTGCCATCATGACACTTGCGGGTGTTGCTGTCATTATATTGGGATTGTTGACGATTTTGCTGTTGAGAATTTCGAGGGAAACGGTCTTTGCTCTGAAAAGTAAATTGAGGAAAAGAAGATCTCAGGCCACGAAGAATCCAGGCCAAAAAGGGTAACAAACGGACGGAACAATAATGGCAGTAAAAGGTCTGATTGATGCGAAAGATTTTTCAAACGGCTCAAGACAACTATAGAATTAACCCAGAAAATCTAGGCTAAGTACATGAGCTGATCTAGAAGGCTAGAATAATGGTAGAGCCATATAGATGCGTTCTTGTCCCAAGATGGTAAAACGTGATCGGTTCTTGGTCACATGATTTACCTCCATTTCCTGGGCCTCATGAGGTTCATTTCTGGTCTCAGCAAGTGTGTTGAAGATAGTCAGAGACGTATGAGCGATACCGAAAAGCCTCTCAACTTTCCGCTGGGACGTCCTCCTCCCCAAACGGCCACCCCTCTTTACTCCACACATCCCCAACTCTCGTCCAAGTACCCACACTCTCAACCTCCTCTTTCCCCAACCTCAATTCTCCTCCCTCGGTATGGTAAATATGTGGAAATCCACCAAGTCTGCCCTCAGTATCCCAGCAACCTCCCTTCTCCTCCGGACCCAGACCTTTGGCCATCTCCCATTTGATCCGTGGTTCCACGCGTTCGTACGGAACTCGAAGGATGACCACTGAAGGGGCTGAGATGAAGAAGTTTTGCAGCGTGCCGAGAATTTGTTTAGAAGTGCTCATGTGGATGAAGCCATCGCGGCTGTCAAGGTCCGAGAGGGGTAGGCAGTTTGGAAGGGGTGATGGGGGAGAGGTGGGGAGGATCTTGTAGATGTATTTTGGTGGGCCTGGAGGTGATGACATTTTGGTTGCGGTTGATTCCAGTTTCGCGGCTTGTAGATATGACAATATGTAGGACGGGTATAGAGATTGTAAGTCTGAAGATTTCAAATAGCGGGGGTTCGCTCTAATCAGGTGATTTCGCGTTGATTACGTGACAGGTTACTCCTTCTGGAATAATCCGAGGGCAACGACTTTGTATGTTTTAAGTTGCTTGATTGTTTGAAGCACTGGAATGAGCAAAGCTTAAGGAGAATTCAGGATTGTAAAAGAGTCATTTACTACTATTCTTTTTGCCCACAATGAGACTTGTGAGTTTTTTTTCCTAAACAGGAAAGACTTAATCAACCGACGAGCTGAAAACGTCCGGTACTAGTACTACAATAAATAAAGAACTACAAGCCAGGACTCATCTACTTCTTGAAAGCCACCTTACAAGGATACATCTCGGCTGGATGAGCACCACACTTCTCTATCTGGTATGCACGGTCGTTATCAACCATTTCTATGCCTTTAGAAGGATGCATTTTGTCCCACTCATCATAAGCCGGAGAAATATCGAGTGTCGCAAGGACAACCGCAAGCACAGTTTTGATCTCCAACATGACCAAGCCTTGGCCAATACAATTCCGAGGGCCGTGTTCAAATGGCCGCCAGGCACCTTTGACTGGGTAAAGTTCATGCTCTGGACCAACAAGCCAACGATCTGGAATGAATTCATCGGCACGTTTCCAGTATTTGGGATTTCGATGAAGACCGTGGTGGATAATCCAGATGTTTGTACCCTCGGTTGGATACCTGTTTCCATCATCGTCCACAAGATCTACTCCTGGAGCGCCGGCACGGATACCCGATGCCCCTGGGTATAAGCGCATTGTTTCTTTGATGATAGCAGTAGTATAGGGTAAGTTATTTAGTATATGTGGTTTTGAGGAGATCTTGGACGGAATCTGGGAACTGTCCGAGCCGAAGACGAGCTCATGCTCCTCTCGAATACGTTTTAGTGCTGTGGGATTTCGAGCGAGCATATGGAAGCAGTAGACTATGGAACTACTTGTCGTATCGTGACCCGCGAAAAGGAAAAGTCGAATCTGGCTTGTAGCAACCTTGACAAAATCTTTGTCTAGCTTCTGAGGTTTGGGGCTTCCCGAAGGTTGAGATTCTATGAAACTCCTAATGGCGAGATCCATGATTGAAGTGCTAAACTCCTCGTCGTTCTTTTCCTGATACAACTTCCAGCGTTTTTGTAACTCATCTCCGATGAACCTGTTCATTTGACGACTGTTGTACCACTCCACGAAAGGTCTCAGGGGATGCCATCGCTGCCATGGATTTACTTCTTCATTTGACCCATGCCACGATATTTGGCTGAGCAAAGCATCAGCGAGAGGATTCCAACCCCTTTGAGAGTTGAGTCTAGAGTTCCTATTCTCTTTATGAGTAAGGTATATGAAAGTGGTTGATTGTCGACCTACAGTACACTACGTCCAATCAAATCCATTGTGAACCGCAGAGTAATTTTGTCAAGCTGGAAAACATCCCCCTTTTTCGCGTGCTCGGCAAGAATCTCACGATATACCAAAGTCTCCTCTACCAGGCCAGGGACGTGTGTTAGTAGATTTGCTGCGCTAAATCCTAGATTGAACATTGCACGCCATGGTTTCCAGGCCTCAACAGACATGTCGAAAAGGCTCTCACCACCTGTTAAAGGTGCAAACCACGGCTTCAGTTCTTCGGGTCTCAGCAGCATCAGATCACTTTGTTGCGTTGCCTGTATGGCCATCGTGGGGCTGGTAACAATCATAAATGGAACTCCAAACGGCCATAAATCAAGATAACAGAATCCGGATTTTGGAAACTTGCGGGATATAGAGCCGAATGTTACTACCATATGAATGCCGGTGGGAAGACTATCTAGAACCTTTTTTATGGCCAGAAGATGTCCGAATATCAGGCTGTGTGGAGGCATGGGCTACGATAAGTCAACACTACAGAGGGATTGAACAGGTAATTCATGAACCACTTACCATTCCTTGCTTCCGCAGTTTGACAAAAGCGCTTCGGGCGCGCCATCCTTTGAAAAAGGCATACAGAAAAGTGCCTACACAAGCAGTGTATAATACCGCCGCGAGAGAAGACACGCCGAATTTATCAGTTTGCATGATAAATGAACGCGTGGGGCGATCAGAGGGGTAATAATTGTGTTTCAAGCGCAAGCTCGACTCCCTTCGACTCTGGAGTAATATAGTAGTCGCGAAGATGTGGGCGGGATGTTGGATTATTATCTTGAGATTGGCTTTCTTCAATATCCTTAAGGTTTTCTTGGCTGGGTAATCGCTGCGAAACCGTCACCGTCTATAAGTAGTGGGAGTAACCCTGATCACCAAACATTTTCACAACGAAGCAGAGTGTCCGGATTCCAAGTCGATTACGATTTTATTTAATTCTGGGTTGCTGTCAAGACAAGGTTCAGCTTTCTATTTGGGGCGATCATGTGAATTAGCGTTTACTGTACCTACTACCTAGCCCAGCCTAGGTAGCATTATCACGGACCCTCGAAAGTGGAGTACGAATGGTCTATGGAGGCTGGGCTGGATTCAGAAGGGACAACCAGGACCCATTTGATCACGGAGGCAAGCGAGCGGCGTAAATACTGATGCAAAGGGAGGGCACATTTCCACACGCAACCGGAGTAAGTGAAATTCAATTGCAGAGAAGGGGAACGAAAGCCCACGTCGGTTTTTTTAATGATGAATTACTTTTGACCCTCGTCGTTCTCTTGTCGTAACCTGTGCAGCACGCATTTTGCAATCTTTCTTTCTTCATATCTCGTCCTCTTCATCGTCGAAATCCTCACGGTCCTCATCTCCCATATCATACAGAATTCTACCACCCTCACCAGCACCACTTCCGCCTCCATCTTTCTGCGCATCAAAATACGGAAGCACAACGTTCTCTCGATCCCGCTTCTGCTTCTCCGTCAAACCTAGGTTGAAAGTCGTAGCCATGTCCTCTGGATCTTCTCCTTCACCAGAAGCAGGTTGAGAGAATGTGGGTGTGACATAAAGAGGATGTTCATCCAGCAAGATAACCTCCGGAACACTAGATTTTTTCGACGAGGAGCTGGGAATAAGGACAAAGTCCTCGACAATTCCTCGACCGGAGCGACGACGTAATTCTGCGTGTATGACAATTCCGTTCTCTGCACCGGAAGTCTGGGAGTTCCTTGTGAGGGATACAAGAGCTCCCTCTGGAAGAGATGATAAGCCGAATGTAGGAGCCTGCAGACTTTTATCTCGGGCCCGCTTTTGTGCTAGTATTTGGGGGAGAGCAGAGAGGGTGAGAATGCTGGTTGAGAGGTAGGTGAGAGTTGTCAAAGGGTGTGGCGTGTAGAGTGCTGTGCTTTGATGGGGGACAGGAACATCCAAGTGATAGGTCGCTAGAAGGGAGATTTGAGGGCTTAAAAGAAGAGAGGAGAGGAAGTTTGAGATGTGAGAGGCGTAGAGAGTACAGAGAGGAGTTAGTGTGTCGACTATAAGGAGGTATTCTGTAACGAATCATTAGCATGTACATGCGAATGAAAGTACGTTTTAATAGTAGCAGAGACTTACTCGGAGGTACAGAACTTGAAGATGGGACGGGTGCCTGCGGGATATGGGAGACGATCTCACTTCTCAGTGCCGCCAGAGCCTTTGACCGCGCTGTTATGAAGACATCTGCCTCAAAAGAAATCTTTTTCCGAATCGTTGCAAATGATATGAATATGATTTTCGTCTTTGAGATCTGGCAGTTTTCGGGTCAGACTTTATCACCCAGAAACCTTTCGCTCTATGAAAAGAATAAGACCACTATTGAGTCAGAGGGGACCATGCCACGTGACAGGGATAGAGGCCAAACCCAGAAATTGAATGGAAATTTGGGATACCCAGCAGTCTTTTAAATGAAACAAGTACTTCGTCAAGTGGAAAGGCAGAAAGGGGAAATTGAAATTTTGAAGGAAATTCCTCGCGCATACCTTTGCCCTTCTCACAAACTCTCTCACAACACCTCCACTTCTCTGCTCCAAATTATCAAGCAACAAAGTAAAAGGGCTCGCGCCATCTCTCAAATTTAGAAGTTTTTGAAAGAGAAGTGTGTTGTGTGTTTTGCGCTGTTGCAATGGCGAAGGCGCCATCTTCTCAAAAGTTATGAACAGTTGAATGGGTTTTGGTGGGGTAAGGTGACAGTAAAACTTGAGTTCCTCGCTTCCGAAACCCGGGCCAACTTTCCGGATTTCGGCCCGAACTATTGCTTCAACTTGTCGAAATTATTTTTATAATATCCAGCCAATAGCAAGGTGTAAAACAATGGGGCCTTCGTTATTGACCATTCTTTGAGTGAAGGGGGATCGATAGTATCAAAAATTGGAGAATAAATTATGAGAAATTTGGGCAATGCTTAAAATACTCATAGCCCCAGGAAAACTTAGAAGGATCTTTCAAATACGTTCGCAATTTCCCAATACTTTCCAGACGTAGGAGGTTCAGAATAAAGGTTTTTGGCTCTGGAGTAAACTACCAAGTAAGCACCCTTAGATCGCTGATTCCGATTCCTTAAACTAGGAATTGGGAAAGCGACACTGAATTGAACGCAGGCGCAGGAATAATATGAGAACATGAAAGGATACTAGAAACTTTCAAGGCTGATTCACAGCGTGAGAACGAATTGCTCTATTAATCGATTAGTAATTAACTAAATCATGATTAAATTGATTTGATTTAGATTAGCGACTTTAGGCGATTAAATAGATTAAGAGGCGTTTAGTTAATCTAATTAATTAGAATAATAGTATATATTTTAAAGTACTACTAATATACTTAAAAACCCCTTTAAAAGAATAATAAAGAGAGAAATAAAAGTAAAGATATAATAGATAATTTAATAATTAAGGACAAGGAACGTTCCTATAGAGAAGAAAATATAAATTAATTAGTTTATAGTATATTATGTAGTATAGAACTAGGCCTAGACTTATTCCTACTCTATAGGAATATAATTAGATAAGACAAGTATAAGAAACGGGCTCTCGCTTAGCTAGTACGTAACCTACCGAATAGCCTCTAAGTAGCCTCCGAGGCCTCGGTCCGCCCGTCCTAGGGCCCGGCCCGTATAATTAATTTAATCAGATTATATAGCTAATTAAGCGATTAACGATAATTAGGAGGTTCTCTTGATTAGAATAACTTAGATTAAGACCTTGTTAGTTAATCTGTTGGGAATACAGGGGCCAGCAAAAGTCGAAATCTCAGCCTGTACGAGGCGCTGGCTACGAACCTAGGATTGCAATATTATCCTAGAGCTGATGAGATACTCTCGCATTCGTTGGAGCTAGTGTGAGCGTCGTGGTGATCCAACGAGGGTATCGCGACGTGGCCTCACCAGAACAGAGGAATGGCAGCCAACGCCACTGGATTTAAAAACCACCCAACCGTCCGATTCCCTGCCTTGCGACCAGGCACATCTTCGACATCTACGCGGTCGAATTTCTGAGCAGCAATGACTGCATC
>UNPT01000050.1:0-184392 GCA_900536445.1 Hymenoscyphus occultus | reverse complement strand
TGCTGGACAGTGTTGGAGGCTCCAGCGGTTTGTACAGGCGTGTGAGTAAGGGAGGCTACGCCTCGACCTCTACCTCTGTTAGTACGTCTTCCGCAAGCGTTGGGTGGGGGGGGGAGGGGGGGGTGGGGGTTTGATTTGAGAAGTTGTGGGAATTCTTTTGGGATTAGCGGTTAAGGAATTCATCTTTGGGATGTACTTTACTGCACATAATGGTCGGCACTATCACACCTTCAACGTTTTTCATCCCTGTCAAGTCCTACAGTACAATAAGCGAACCAACACCAACTACTTTCTTTCCTTTGCTGTACTGCAAGGTATAGTACTATCACACAACCTCACCACAAGTTCCAAGTCCCTCTATACCTACAGCTGATACCAAATCCCATCTCCTCATAGTAACAAGCTACCAAGTAGATACCACCCATTCCTCCATTCCTCCATCCCTACCCTTCACAACCACCATCCCTCTCTTCCTCCAATTTCCGATTTCCTCACTCAGGGATTGAAAGCCGTCTATCTATCTGTCTTTTATAACGGGGTAATGTTGATATACTATAAATTACTTTATTACCTTATTTCTTTTGAGGTTGAGGTCTTGCTTTTTTGATATTAAGATATCTAGTTAGGTAGGTAAGGAAGGAAGTAAGTGAATAGGTAAATATGTAAGTAAGTGAATAGGTAAGTAAGGACTTGAACTCTCATCTTTTTAGGTTATTTTTTTTCCATCTACCGACCTACTTACCTAACTATCTCAAATCTTTTATCACCCTTATCACGTACAACTTTGGATTTCTAGGGTTGTAGGTAGAAACAGTAGCTAGAAACTAAGGTGGGGGATACGAGCAGTGGGGTTCTTAGGATGGGAACCATGTTGACTACCTACTTAACCAACGCAAGGAAGGAACTTTTCCTTCTGGGGATCTCTTTAGTAGTGGGTTTTCCCCCTATAATCTGGATAAGCGGAGATTATAGGGGGAGTGTGGATAGTAGGATGAGAGGATGAAGGGGATGAAGGGGATATGGTATTCCACTGGTTTTTAGTCTCTGGCTTAGAGGGAATGGGGAAATGGGGGTTGGTAATAGAGTCACGTTTTTTTGCTCCTGCTGCAGTGCTGAGGTGGAGAGGAGTTTTCTTAGTTGCTTGGTGGGAGGAGATGACCCAATGGGGTCTCTGTTCCTATTCTTGCGAGATATCATAATGAGTGGGTTGATTTATTGCAAGGAATGGGGATTGGAAGATTTGAGTTTTGTAAATTAATCTCAGTACTCGGTATTATTCGATATTCGCACTTGGGTCTCTCGGTTGTATCTAGTGAGTTGATATCTACACTATTTCATATGTTATTGGATGAAAGTAGATCTCAATGATCGGGTTTGATACCTTCATCTCTGGATACATGTGAGACAGCATATAAGTTGTTATAATTACCATATAAGTTTCTCTTCCAAAGAATTCACCTGGAAATATATAAAAGAATACTTTTTAGAAATATGTAAGTTTCTCTCGTTGCAAGATAAGATAACCAGCGAATCGTATGTGCATCTGAATCAGTAAAATCCTGAAATATCTAAGCGAGGTCTTCACAAGGTCAAAGGTAGAAAAGGGGGAAACGTAAAGTTAAGCGAGAATGCATTACGAGGAATCCTTCTAGTCCGATAAAGAAAACCAAATACAAAATATCTTTATACGAGACTAGGAAGATAAAAATAAGGAATAACATTATTCTTAATCTTGAGCTAGTTATAGATTGTGGGCTTTTTATTGAATTAATCGTGCTCTTATATACTCACATCAAAACGATAAAACGACGGATTCCAAGTAGACCTCTATTGGTACTGTACAACCTCCAAAATCATTGTATATTACATATTATAATCTTGTATCGGCCACTGGAGCCTTTTTCCCTAATCTCAAAGCCGAGAGTCCTAATCTCAAGACCCTGTCTCCTAGGCTTACGCCTCTTATGACAGGATCTATCATACCTGTCGTTGTAATCAAAAGAACGATCCTAAACTTTTTGAGTAGAGGTGCGCATTCTTTCGTAGTGCTTCAATGGAATTGAACCAGCTCTTCTTCTGATATATAAGGCTTTTACTGTGGTTCTATTGGAGGTGCTGTTTTCTCGTGATGTTTACGTTTCCATACAATTTTAAACTTTCAACTCTCTTCTTGGTTTTTTCTTTGGCTTGGCTGTTGTTTTAGGGGGGAGGAATAATAGGTAGCAGTGAGTATATTGCTTGCAAATTTCTTACTCCTTATATTAGTTAAAAGCCAGGGTTCAGTTTTCCCCAAAAAATTCAGATCTAAAATCCCATGGTGTCTAGTTCAGTTTAATTTAGTGTTTTCTTGCTTTAGTTTTTGTTAGTATTACGATATTAAAACTGACCTAAAAACTAAAACAAAACAACCTATTGCCAACACTGAAGTCTACTATTAACCGTGATCTTTGGTATCAATATCTTTTCATCGCCCCATTTATAAGAAAGCGCGTCAAATTGGGATTGGTCGCGAGGTTGAAAATCTCAAGAGTGTATTCGATACTATCAGCGCGTGTTCCTGGTTTTATATGAAGGAGGCTGATCTCGTGATCTTTAAGTGGCGCATCGGTTATTGGTCGGGAACTTGGGAGTGTATCCATGGCGGATTCGATCGAGTCTCTAATGCCTGAATAAAGAGACTGTTTTGGTGACTACTAAGGCTAGGTGTGAGAGTCGAAATAGAAGAGATAAGGTTTGGTTATAAATTTCTTGTTAGCAGTGCAGCATACAGTTAAACCTCGAGTCCAACAACAAGGAAAGCAGCAACCCTGTTGTAGAGACTATATTTTCTATCTATTTCCCTACGTATCAGGTCTAAAGCAATAGGTAAGGAAAATACCAATTCCCTAGAGCAATGGAAGTTGGACGTGATCACGTGCTCCACCCTGAAATAAGCGATAGTAATACAATAATCGTAACAAAACACAATAGAAGCTTTATCATTTAATCGGCAATTAATGAAAATGTCCCTCAAATCGTTATACTTGGATGTAGGCTTCTTGGAAAAAGAGGGGATCTTAGTTAGCAAAGTGAGTAAAAATTCGAAAGAAATCCAGATAGACTGTCCAGGACTCGGTTCTATTAACATCCCTATCCTAGCCTATCCTATATAGTATTAAATCAAAACTCGATCCTTAACACAAGTAAAAACCTATAAGCATCCATCTTCATCCTAGCCTATACTATAAAATCAAACCCCAACTCTTAATACAAGTGAAAACCTATAAACAAAAACTTAGAGATATCCATATATATAGAAGCGTCATCCTACTTTAGTACTCTACCAAATTCCACATTTAGTGCCAACCCACTCACTACGTTATATCCCGCCTACGTCTACTTAACAAAAAATAAAACACAAACGGAAATAGTCGTAAGTATATCATGTCCTGCTCTAGATCTGCGTTTAATAAGCAACTCTCGAATGAATTCATACCATAAGGCATAATACAAAATTACCATCAAAACCCAAAACCCTCATCCATTCATCTATCTATACTACACCACACTACACGACTAAGCCTACAACAACCCCAAAACCACCCAAAGAACCTCCCTCCCCTTCCCTCCACCATAACTCCCTCATATACCTACTTATCTCCAACTTATCCCCAAATCCCAGAAAACACAGGAGCCATTCCCAACCACAACCACCTGTAGTAGAAGCCCTTCATCTTGCAACAAGCATCCATTCCTACTTTTCTTCTCTCAAACCCTCTCAAAACCTTAATTGCGGTATTCTGATTCTACAAGCCGAGCTACAGTAAGATTATTCTTATGTTCATGGGATCCGAGGTGAGAGTTGAGGGGTATCTCAGTCAATCTTTTTGTTTGAAATTTCATGGGCATCTGATACTGTGTTAGATATCTATAATGAATTTGATTTACGGAGATGTCTTAATTAATCATCGTTATTCAATTTCTATATATATAGCTAGCTACTCGTATCCCAAAAAATAAACAAAATCCCTAAATAGGAACCATAGTTACCACACCTCCTCGCCACGCAACAAAACCTCACAAGCCACAAAATTCACCAAGGACCCCCTTTCTTTTCTCACTCACCCAACCAAATAGAACAGAGCACAGTATCACAAAAAAGGGAGGGTTGAAATTTATCGGTATTACGTAAACGAACTAATTACTGGTATCATTCATCCAAAGCCCACCCATCCATACGTAATCCCATCATAAACGCAAAACAAGCAAGCACGTAAAAAGCGCAACCAAACCCCCTAGCCCCTCATAGATCTACACAAGAAGAAAAAAAGAGAACATAAGAGAGCCGTTGGTAACCCCCAAAGACAAAAAGGAAATAAGTGAGTAGTAAAGAATCAATAGATCGGCCTCCCCTCTTGCCACTTTGATGCCGGGACATCAGAATTCTCATCCGCGGTATCGTAAGCCCCATACGAGGCCCTCCCCGATTTTCGTCTCTCCCCGCTTGCTGGCCCGCTAACGGCACCGATCCACTCCCATACCCGACTAATCTCGCCACTGCGACTTTCACGTTGTGAAGAGCGGACATTAGAGTTCATCTCCACAACCTTGCGGACTTTGGTCCAAATCGCTTCTCTCTTCGCGAGACTATGCTGGTCTCGCAGAACATCATCTCTCAATTGGCCGATACTGATCCAATTCTCCGGAAACGCGTCGCTGTCTTGAGCATGAAGACTAGCTTGGGAAGCAAGTCTTTCAAGGGTCAAGGAAACGAGCTTTGGCACTGTTGAATTCACAGCTGCGCGGGAACGGAGATATTGGCGAATGTAGAGTATGACGGATGCCAGGAAGATTAGAGATCCAATTTGGATGCGATATCTTGCCAAAGCGTTTCGGAAGGATCGCTTGAAGGCGCAGGTGATGGGGAAACGGGCGAGAGAGGTGGTACTGAGGATCTTTCCGTTTCTGTGGAGGGGATTAAAAACCTGGTTAGTACGTTGTTGTCAGAAAGTGTGTTGGTTGACAGTTGGGAGAGGGAAGTGCAGCGAAAAGACAAAAGAGGAACGGAGAAACTCACCCATCAGAAACACTAATAACTTCGTCCCTTCCCTCGATTTCTCCAATTGCACCAATCCATAGCTCTTCAAATTCCTCTGCTGCCATACCCTTTCTTCGCTTCTTGCTGACTTCTTTCTTCAACTCCTCAGCACCAATTCCAAGAGTGGGCTCAGGAAGCCCTGCTTCGTTGATAAGACCGCCGCACTCATATTTGGCTTTGCGTTCTCTCAACTCTTCCACAGCACGATCAGCCACTGCTTTGACTCGACGAACCTTATCTCCATCAGGCTCGCAAGTTGGTGGGAGAGGAACAATACCCCCAAGAGAAAGTGGGTGTGACTTCAATACAAAATCAGCCTCACAATCTGTGTGAAGGTGTCCTGAGCAGTATGCATGTTGGGGGCAAGGTTCGCATTCTGGTTCGACTAGAACTTGAAGCCAGTCTGGAACCTCGACACCATCTGGGAATCTTTGTATTGCATTTCTTCCCACGCCACAGTATCCAACCGCAACCTTTTCTTGTCTATACCACATAGCATAGCCACCTAGAAGAGTAATGAGAATGACCCAGATTGGTCCAGTGAGATTGAGCCCCCCTTCATGTCTACGAGTTCTGCGTGGTCCTAGCGCGTGAACTCCTTTGGCGGACTGCTCTTGCTCAATCTCAAGCTGCTCCTCCGGTGTAAACTCCTCACTAGCTTCCACGCCATTGTCATCAATATCTACCAAACCATCATCGTAATCAGTGACTGGAGGCGTGAAAACGGCGGCTTCCGGGGGATATATTCCATCATCAATCTTTGGTCCAGCAGTGCGCCTTCTATTCGCAGGTGTAATCTTGCGACTTGTGCTGCTAATGCCAACAGTTCTTCTTCTTCTGTCCCCACTTGGTTTGGAGTCAGATAAAGGAGAACTGCCGCTTTGGAAAGGATTGTCATACGTAAAGGCACTCTCTCGTCGGCGCGAATCTCCAGTTTCCTCGTCGGAATATTCGGATTTAATTTTTCGGGAGGGTGCAGCGCTAGCAGCACCAGGAGTCGCACTTCTCCTTGATTTTCTGGCAGTTCTCTGAAGCTCAGCATCCGTACTATTTTCGTTATCCGATGCTCGAGCATGCTTCGTGCTGGGTCTTGGAACCCGCTTTGTCGGACTACGGCTTCTGGTTACGCGGGAAGGATATTCGGGTTCATTATCCTCGGACCGTGGTCTCGTAGAAGGCTGTCTTCTGGACGTTCGTAGAACTGGCAACGGAACTTTCTCCTGCTCGTCTGTCTCCTCTGTCGATTCTGACCCAGTGGTGGTCTCCTGTGAATCCGTTGCGTTTATTATACCCATGCTGGTCCTTCTCGCACGCGCTCGTACTGCTAGAATTCTCTTCGATTGTGGAAGAAGGTCCTCATTGAATATCTGTATGAGTTGGCCTTTCTTTGCGGCAGACGGATAGTTGACGTCGTGAGATACGAGAATCGATCGAAGCCGTGGAACGGTCAAAGTGGTAGGGTCGAAGCCCGGTTGAAGATATTCTAATCCTTCGTAGTCGGACATGGTGGCGTTTCGTATCGTCGTATGCTTCAGAATTCTTGAAGGTGTTTTGCGCGCAACAGCAGGTTATCAGGCAATGAGTGTGTGGTGTTGGGAATCTGTACAAAGCAGCTCACATGCACCGATCGCGATGACGTACGAGCGTAAGAAGCTATGGTAGTATTGCAAAGGAAGATCAATCCAGCACCACGGTTCAGGATTTGCGCAAAGCGAATCGGCAAAATACTGAAGAATGTTGATCAGTACAGGGAGGCGGATTGGGGTGTTGCAAAAAGGAAAAGACAAATGGTGGGTGAAAGGTAATGAGAACAAAACAGAGGCCTTTTCTCCGTTGGCCTGGAGGCGCCACAGTGGCGGTGCACATCAATCTAGGCAGCCTCGGCAGCCTCGTGATATTCGCCACTCACTTCACTCGCTGCAATTCGGTTGGACTGAGACACCAACCAAAAAAGGTCGTCTACTGTACTTGTACAAGTACTGATATCAAATAGCACGATCTTCAAGAGAATTCTGAATTTATAAAAAAAGAAAAGAAAAAGATCTTAGGCTGCATGACATTTTTGCTTGAATGGGCAGGTAAACAGACAGGAAGCTTGCACACTACAGATATATACAACAGTAAAAGTAGCCTCTCATTGTTAAAACCCAACTCCTAGGTACTGAAGCTCTCTGGATACTCTGAATGATTGAAATGATTAAGCGAAAATTCTAGCACATTTTACGCAATTGTCCTAACAAATTTCGGAAATTCGGCTAATGTGGTTTACTGTTATAGGCTGTTTCATACAATAATGCTTCTAAGATTATATTTTCAAATGAAATTATGAATTGATACTTCTTTACACTATCAGGAAAACATATAAGATGTCACAAAATGGATAGAACTTGGGAGTTGATATAATTTGCCGCATGGCTTTTTTTATTGTGTTTTTGTGAACCGAGAGGGTTCTTTTCTTGCCAAAGTCCGAGTAAATATCGCCCTTCAAATAGACCCAAAACTAAAGGTCAATACCATCCATACCCAAATCAATCCAACGCACTAACGCCAGCATAACACTCTTTCTCCGTTGACACTCACTCGATATCGACTCTCTTAACCTCAGTCCATTCCTTCTCAGCTTTAGGAACGGTGACGACAAGTACTCCATCTTCCAACTTGGCAGTGATGTTGTCGCCATCGACCTCTTCCTTCTCCCCATCTCCGGGAGGAAGTTTCACAGTGCGATCAAACATACCAACTTTTCTCTCGCCCTGGGTCAATGTTTGTAGGAAGACCTCGTCGCCCTTTCGATATACCACACCTGCCAAGTTCAAAACTCCCTTCTCCTCATCCCAATTGACTCCCACATCTTCTTTGCGGGCACCTGGGAGAGCAACATGAAGAACGTATGCTCTCTCAGTGGAGAAAATATCAATTGGAGGCACGAAGCTATCTTCGCTACTGGTATCTTCAGGAACCAGAACCTCTCCTGATCGTTGTGGGCCAGCAGCTCCAAATGCACCTGCCTGTTCAGCGTAGTTGCGGAATGTCTGTGCCAATGGATGTTGAGACAACGAAGCCATGAGAGCATTCATATCGAACCCTCCAGGTCCATAGCCACCGAATGGAGGCATTCCTCTTCCGCCATGACCTCCCCATCCCCCTCGTCTGTGTTCGTGTCCCCCTCTACCATGTCGACCGCAGCCTCGACGACCACGTCTGTCGGGAGAGGCTTCCCTTGCTTCCCTGTGCTCACCTTCTGCATGCTCGCCGTTTGGTGATGGGCTTCTAGAACCGTGAGATCGTCTTCGCTCGTGGGACCCGTCACCTCGATGACCGTGTCGTCCTCGATGACCTCCGCGACCACCCCATGGACCACCCCATCCACCTCGACCAAATCCTGGACCACCGAAGTCGAAGCCAGTAAATGGTTGAGATGGTTGTGGGGAGGCACCGAAGGGATGGCCAGCAGCTGGGTGGTCAACACCCGCTCCGCTTTGATCAAACGATCGTACAAAATCCCAAAAGGGAGCTTGTTGGTAATTGTTATATGCCATGATTTGTTTTAGATGGTATGTTTTGAAAGTAGAGTGCTTTGCTTTGAAAGAACAAAAATGATGAGTAAAGAAGAGAGAACAGTGGAGAAAAGCGAGAAATATATAGAAGAGATAAAGATACACCAGTAGGCAGAACGAGCGTCGTCAACAAATATTATTGAAACCAACCACAGGCAGCAACTTGCCTCAAACCCGTGTAGCGTCAGACTCGGTGGCTTACGCAACTAGAAGGCATGAGTCTTCTTTAGAATTCATCTCTGCAATGCGATTGGGAGCACTCTAAAGAAAGGCTTCCAGAGCCGCGTATGCCTTTACAAAAACAGGCTCTATCCCCAACGCCACAGCACTCTAAAGAAGTGACTCAAACAATTCGGATGATTCAAGATTCGGGACAATCACTTCTCGGGCCCGAAGACAAAATCGCCACCATCCATCTCGGACACGTTTTTTATCACGTGTGTGAGCTCGTCTAGCGAGTTCGGTAACCAATAATCGCCTGTGTAAATATGGGGCAGCGGCTTCTACGGGAGCACCACTCCTCACCAAGAAAAATCAAGCAATCCGTCTACAGTTGGCCAGACCCTCCACGCACCAAGAAATCCAGGCTGGGCAAGAATCGCGAATTGCAACAAAAGCTGTGCCTTCCAGCTCCAGTCCCGTGATCCATGATCACGCCTCCGAAGTCGTGAAGCGGTCCCATCTTTCCGCTGCGCGTTCCAGGCTGTGGAAGAGAAGCGATGGCATTTTTCTATCGCCTGCGGAAGGCTTTGCAAAGCTCTCTGCAATCCTTCACTTCACAGCCACTCCCCTTTCGAGTAGCCAAGACAAACTGCGTTCTTGGCGGTGGATTGTGCCAAGCTGTGAGAGGGTTTGACCTTGGCACGTGGATAGGGGTAGCGATTTTGTGGAGGAGCCAATCATGTTTAGCTTTCTTTTAGGAGGGTTGTTTCGCGAAAGCATAATCACAATATGAAAATCGTATCACCTCGCGTTGGACATGTAAAGCGCGCTTCTTTCAGGACATTTTCAACCCATTAGCTGGGGTTTTTAGAGCAATTAATTTAGTTCGACGAGTTTTCGACCATTGTGACCATCTAAGGGTGCATTTAGGTTGGCTTACTTGTAGATTCTTGGAATCAGGCTTTCCGGTAGCGTACCCTTAGATTCACAAAACTCATAACAACCCTATTCGCTTATCGAATATAATTCCGAATGGAAATATCTAGACGTGTAATCACTGGTCTTTACGTAGTAGTGTTATACTATATAGTTACTAATAGTATATGTATATATGCTAATAACACACACTACTTATAATATATTCGAATCGATTTATATATAAATATATACTTGTATAGGGGAAGTAGGAGAAGTAGTATAGGTAGTGTTAAGAGTAGGTAGAATAAGCGAGTTAGGATAGAAAGAAGAGTTTTCACTGTATTTCCTTTTCGTGCTATATATTTCGAAATAGTCCGAACCACTTTTTCGGATTAGTACTAGCTTTGTATTTAACATACGAGCTAAATAGACCTAATACTTAATATAACTTATAACTCGTACTAAGTATAAAACTTTAACTTATATAGTAAACCCTAGATAATTATTCTAAATTAGGTAGAACTTATTCTTAAAGAACAACGAATAGTAAAAAGTATTATAAGGGATACCCCTCTAGGAACTTATTAACTTTTTATATTAGGAAATTTTTAACACCGGCCTAGGGTATAAAACCTTCCCTAACACGTACTTTTCCTAATACTAATAGTAGGTATAAAACCTTAAATATCTAAATAAAGATATAGTTTTAATAGAAACTTATACTTACGAATATTATAATATAAAATATACTTAATTCTCTTACTAAAACTGTGACGGTTCTGACCCTCACGTGCCACTTGTATCACGTGGCGCCGCTTAGCGACCCACACCATGTATGTAGACTCGAGCTCCCTCGAGCTCTCCTCTTCTCTTCAGCTTAGAATCTTCGAATAAGACAGTTCTACGATTCCATAACCTACACCTTGGACGCCCACGGGCAACATATCGTACGTGTCGTCACAAATTAGGCCTGTGTCAGGAATTTCTATATAGTATCAGGAATGTCCTGACACTAAGTTCCTAGAGGGATGAGAGGCACTGCAACGACATCTGATATGTTTCCTTTGTCGTCACACCCTCTATCTAATCATATACCAACCCACGTACCCCAGGGGGCCTCCCGGTAGACAAGAAAAGTGGCAGAGATTCATTTTTATAAAGTATGAGCGTAAGTAAATTCTAAGTACTAAAATGTTTAAAATATCTGGAACAATTGCCGTTATTATGCTATCGTTTTCGATAAATCATTTTAATTATTGTAAATAAATAATATAATATAATGGTTTTTAGTTCAGTTAGGATAAAATAAAAGAAGTCTCTGCCACTTTTCTTGTCCACTGGGAGGGGGCGTCAGAATACGTGGAACCATAGTGCCCTCTCTTTTCAAACCAGAGCAGCATTTATTGGAATTTCTCCCCAAAGAAACTCACATTGAACATCTTAGCTAACTCTACATGAAGAGGAGATGTGAACAGTCATCTATTTAATGGCTAGCACTTCATTTTGAGCTTATCAGTGCTAATCTGATGGTAGAACACATGCTGTTGGGTTTTGGCGCCCCAGGGGCGAAGCACAGATTGATATGCCACCAACACTATTGCTAACAAGAGTCTGTCCAGGTGAATCAACTTTCGAAAGGCCATGAGTTGGGAGTGTTCCTAGAGTTCATCAATCCTGGATTTGATACTGCTCACTTTGCTGAGGCTTTATGTACCAGGATGTCAGACAGTAATACTTCTTTTATAGGGGTGGGAAGAGTTTAATCACCTAGTTATATGGAATTGGGCGACTGAGGATTTCATTTCCAGGCAAGACAATTACCGGAACCCACTTGAAGAGTTGCATCAATTAATCCATTATGAAAAGAAAAGACATGGGTTGTTCCCGTCCAACGACCGTCAAACTCACTATTATCAAACATAAACCATATATTATTACTAAAAAAGATACCCCAAGACTACAAAAACAAGACGCAATAGACGAGAATCCAGTCCCCGCCAAAGTCAGAAAACACCTCACTCAACACTCTCAACATTCACTACCTCTCCGTAAGCGTCAAACCCAAGTCTCTTCTTCGCAATCGATGCTTTCACCGGGTTCTTGGAATTAAATATTTCATCCAGTTCCTCAAGCTGTTTCAAGGTCAGTCCAGATCCAAGAACCAAACAAATTTGAAAAGGCAATCGGGGCATTGGGAACTTACAGTACGATTTTTAGTTTCGGGAATGAAGAAAAAGACAACGACGGCTTGGATCCCACACCATATCGTGAAAATGATATACGTATGCCATCCAATATTTTTGAGAGCAACCGGCCATGCGAACTGATTGAGTAATCCAGCTATAAAGAGCAATAGTAATTAGCCAAGTCCTTGCATATAATTAGAAACACTCCACTTACCAGCAGCAACCGCAAAGCCCGAGAATCCCATCCCTTTAGCACGCATCTCAAAAGATAAGACCTCGACAGGGTATAAAGCTTGAAGAGGTGTAAATCCAATCGAGAAGACAGCGCCAAAGATGAAGATGAAAGCCAATGAGGCTGTTCCCGCAGCTTTGTTCGTTCCATAGAGCTTGGTATTTGGGTCGGCTCCTGGCGGCAAGGCAGGAATGGACTGCGTGTAAATAGCTGTTGAAATTGTTACGGCAAGCCACACCACGCAGCAGCCGATGTTGGAAAATAGAAGGAGTGGTCGTCGACCAATTCTATCTACCAAAGCCGCTCCCAGTAATGCGAAGCAGAATTGTTGGCAGTTATTTATCAGTGTGACATTTGCTTGGCCGATTGAGCTGTGGATTCCGACGGTATCGAGAACCTTTCCCAGGAAGTAAGAGAGAACGGCTACTTTGCTTAGCACAACCCATTGAAAAAGTAAAGACCTTACATACCATTTCCTGCCCACTGTCCAAATATCGATATACAAACATTGCAAAAGAGTCGGTAGCATGTTGATCGGTTCTTGAATAGTGCAGAGTAATCCCACCATCGCTTATCAGCACCGTCCATTTCCAATAACTCCTCGTACTCATTGAGTTGGAGCTTCACCCACTCGCTATCAGGATTACCATCTCCGTGAAACTTTGTGAGCATAGCCTTAGCCTGATCGGTCTTCTTATTCACGTACAGCCATCTCGGAGACTCCGGGAGGAAGTATGCGGTACAGAAGATGATAGCCGAAAACATCAACTGGATCCATATGATTAATTTCCAGGATGTGTTGCTTTGGAAATGGATACCTCCACGAGCAACCCCACTTGCGAGGATAGAACCGGTAAACCTAAAGCAAAGTTAATATACATCGAAGAGCGGAAGCTTGGAGGAACCCACCAGAAACAATTGAAGATGGCTGTGACAATTCCACGGTATGCAGGGTGAGATACCTCTACCACATACATAGGACCTGCAGCCGACGCAATATTCACACCAAACCCAAGCAAGAATCGACCTCCCATAAACTGCTTCGTACCATTGGACTGGGTAGCGACACCTTGAATGATAGTTCCAATAATAATAAGAAGACAAGCAATCCACATGCCGAATCTCCTCCCGAAAGTATCTGCTGCCGGTCCAACGAATGGAAGAGACACCACACCTCCAATTTGATACATCGAAGTGACAATACCAGCCCAAATCCCCGCATTTTCACCGTGATAATAGTCCAAAAAGAATTTATTTTGAAGGAGATTGTTGATCAGACTTCCATCATAACCATTCATCGTAGCGCAAAAGAATCCGATGAAGCAAGCGAGGTAGAGTTGAGTCGTTGCCCAAGTGAAAGGGCGCGGTGGTTCTTTCAGCATCGCTTCGTTAAAGGCTTCATTCCCCTTCACAATTTTGATCTCAACTTCTGCGTGTTTCTGAACAACTCTTTAGCGATATTCGTTAATGCTCTGTTTGGGGACATACTTCTTCCTCGCTCATTTTCGGGTATTGCTGACTTTTATTGCTTCCTGCATGACTCCCGGATGTCGCTGGTGGAATCTCAATTCCTCGAGCTGAGTTTGCAACACCGCTTGGTATCTAGGAGCTTCGTCAGACACGGTAAACGTAATTGATTTGGTCCCTTACCCCTTCATGACTCCTTTGCGTTCGCAATGGAAAATCTTGATCTTTAGGAGCATTTTCATGGCTCAGAGGTGGAGCATGAGTACTAGTAGGAGTTCGTGGTGGATTTTCGAGATGACCAGAGGTCTCCAAAGTCTTCTCATTGCTAGTTCGTCTCGACATCTTGAACCGAACAACCGCACAATACCAATTGAAAGCAGCAACGAACCAAAATCAATGAGGCTACACCAAATTCGAAATTTTCTGGATCGCGAACAGACCTCGAGAACTGAGGGTACAGCATCCGATATGTATGCCGTGCATTTCCAGATGCCCCTGCCAATGCCACCGCTGGTTTGACAAGAACACCCATATCGATATCCCTGAACCGACATAAGCACGTCTGACCCAAGAAAGCTGAATTCTCCATCTCCCCGGATTCTGGCAAAGTTTCTCCATCCACTCTATAGGTGTGCTCGTATACCTCTAACCAGGTCCTTCCTGGAGCCGAGCCGTGAAGCTCCACCTCCACAAATCGCTTGGTGCCGGTTAAATATGTTTTGAATGGCACGACAGGTGGTTACTGTACTGCAGCGAATACAATAAGCAGAATAATGCAAGGGTGTGACATAGCTATGGGATGACTGCCTTTTTGCTTTCGCCAATTGACTTTGTTGGTTCTCTATGGGCAGTATTCGGACCAAACACCTGAAAGGGTGCTCGTATACAATGAGATGTTCCTCGACACTTTGTCTCAGTATTACTATGTCACCCCCAATTTGTATCTTCCTAAAAGCACAGCAAAGCAAGAACTTCCATTCGCAATAGGCATCCTATGGGCATCCGCAGATGTCTTCCAATCATAATCCCAGCAGCCTTTCCTGGTACCAACAACTCACTACCCCGCATTCTTAAAAGGAAATACTTCAACATCAAACAACCTAGTCGAAACCCAAACCTCTCCACACAAAAATTCAAATATAGGAAATTTCCGTACGACTTACAAAGCAAAGAAGGCTAATTGGTCGATCACTTCGACGGAGTAGTCCCCTCCGTGGCCCAAAGAAGCATCGTCCTCGGGTATTTTACAAGGAGAAAACCGCCTTCCCTGTCAACGATCGCCAATCCCAGACTTGTCATCTTTGGATGTATGTTGCCCAAGAGATCTTATCCGTTTCGTTAATTCGGAAACATTAGTTTGTAAAATAATATAAATTCAGGGCAGGAACCAAGATTCTCGAATACTCATTATCATTTCCAAGTTCCAAGTACCATTACCCCCAACCACCTTCCTCGTTCTCCATCAAAAGGCTCACCCTCGACCTCCCGAGGAACAACCTCATAAACCACAACAGGCAGGTACGCAGAACACACAATAATACAGCACAGTACATATGTCCCTCGTATACCCCATTCCGTCCAAGTAGGTAATCAATACATCTCCATGTGTACACAGACTAGGGACCCTAACACAGACGAAAGAACTCCCACCCCTCCCAGCCACGTGAGCAACCCCGCATATCGCGAACCGGTACCAAACCAATCAGAGTTCGGAAAGACAAGCTCTCAACGGTCTCCTTTCCCGTGTCTCCTATCGGTGAATATGTCGGCTCGGATGTTAGATTTGGGATGGGGTTTGTTGATCTGATTTATTTCACAATGCGATCCAGATGAGAAACCGAGTTTATCTCTACGGATTTACTCGAGTACAGTGTCCCCGATCGGCTATGTGAAGTACTGTAATCTTATAGTATATACAAACTAAACTTTGGTAAGAGAGGCGGGCATTACTCCGTACACGCTGCCGAAAGTCATTATGCCAAAAGTCTAGCACAATCAAATTGATTGTCCCATTTCACCTAGGTCAATTAGGAGTGAAAAGTGTTAATTATTCTAAACTATTCGTATAATTGATTTAGTTGTACGAGGTCTTTAGGATAATGTTTTTATCACTTAGGTGTGTACAGAGTAATGCTCGCCTCTCTTGTATTAGCGGCTTCCCATTATCCAAAAATACCAAATAATCTTCAATGTTTCGTGTGGCAGCCATTGTAATTTGTAGAGTATACCACCTAAGATAGTGTTTCTGGTATAGAAGATCATCTATTCGATATTAACTTTCTCTATGAGAATTCATATAAATCTGCTCATTTCATGTCATATATATATTACATGATTTACTACCAGGCGGTGCAACGCCCGGTTAATCATGTGCGACATGAACAGACTTGGGCACCGATATATTAATAGGTTCTTATAGGAAGGGGGTATTTACGGTACCGTATTATATATTAAGGGGCTGGACAGCCTAGCTGACCAACCCTTGTTGATTTCTATTATACTTAACGTTCGGCAGATGGAACTATATTCTATGGAATTCTAGGTGGAATATTCTATATAGAATACTTCTAGAGCACCTATAAAATAGAATGGACTCCTTCTATTGACTAGGCTCTGGAATTATAGGAGTTCTATAGAATTCCAGTGGCTTTTCTAACCAACCAAAACATAAGGTTCAGGATAGTTTGAAGTAAATGGTAAAGGGAAGACGCACTTATATATTTAAGTGAATAGCTAATATTAGCTATACTAGTATCTAAATAGCTTACGTCATAATTAATTATAGAAGGATTAGAGACTCTCTATACTATACTATATTACTCTATATACTCTAGAGTAGTTAAGGGGGGGAGGGGCAAAAGGGGGGCTTTGCGTTATATGTCTCTGTAAGGCAAAATACGAGCTTCTTATTAGCCCACCGGAGCGGAGAGACTTTTACCCGGTCATATAATAAATTCTATCTAGAAATTCTATATATTCTATAGATTATATACCTCTAGAATAGAATACTTCTAGCTAAATCCTAAAAGGAATGGAATTATTCTAGAGGGGGGTCTAGAATAGAAAGGAATTCTAGATGCTGAACGTTACTGTACTTCCACACGAGTTACATAATTCAATTAGCTAAGAAGGCTATATAATAGGGTTATACCCTCCCTATACCACTTCGTCTACAAGGGGGATAGGTAGCGAGGCGAGCTGTCCGGCCCCTTCATATACACGACAAAATACTTTAGTACCGAGTAGATTCCTAATAATAATCGATACAAAATCGATAATTAACACATATAACGTGAAAACCCCATAAATCCGAACAATATAAAATATAACAACAGCCCTCCTCTTGACGCCCTCGACGCCTGACATAAGTCCAGACATAAGCTGAGATTACTTACACCTGCATAGTACAGTACAAAACAAAACCCACGAATAAAATCCCGGAAACATAACATAACAAGGGTGTAAAAATCCTAGTGTACTACCGTAAGTATACCAAACCCAGAGACGATTCAGACGAGGCAAGAGAGCGCGTTACGCTACGCCACAGAAATCTTACCAAAGATAACAAGGTAAGCAGCGCTCCTGCCCTAGCAGGAGAAACAAAACAAATCAAAAATAACACAGTACCTACCTAGGTACCTACCCGGTAACTTAATAAGTTATTGCCCCTGAAGCACCAGAGTAGATATCCATGCTCGTACGTACACAATTCACGCGTCACACATAAAGAAAAGTGAAAAAGATGACCTGGAAATGTTCATATTTGCACCAAAAAAAAAGAAGAAGCTTTTGAACCAGAACCCCTCCCTCCCCTCCTAATTAACCACGTAACTGTAAAAAAAAGAGACCAACGCTAAGCCAGCAAAGCCCCATCTAGATGCAAAGTCAACCTCGGAACACCCATTCCATTTCGTTCCTTGAGACATCACTGCCATACCTCCTTAAGATAACCTTTTCAACCAGAAGAAAAAAGAGAGAAAGGGGCAGGAAAAACTAACGCCATTATATGCCTCCCTATGCTACAAAAAATCCCACACTCGCCTCAATCAAGCAAACCCAAATCCCTTCGAGTTCTCCAAGGCCATCTTCAATTTCTCTCTTAGTACATCTTTACTGCTATATTCAGGGAGTAACAAGATCCCATAGCAAGTATAAGTAGTCGGTAGATGCACATCATCAATACCGTTGCGCTGGAGTGTGAACTGCAAGTTTCGCATCCCGCCTACAGGCACCCGATCACTCGCGGTGACAAACTCTAGGAGCTTCTTTTTCGTCGGGAGATCATACCGCTTTACGATGCTCCAGAAATCCCTCACTGTGCGATGGGAAGCTTCCCAGCCGATATAACGTGTCGCGCGTCTCATCTCGGATATGTCGATTTCTTGTATACCTTCCACAACAGATTGCAGAGTATCGGGATCGAAGAGAGACAGAGAGCGGCGATCGACGCAAGTGAAGAATCCAATTTTAAAGGCCTCAAATTGAGGATTTATTGAAACATCGGTCAACCACCGAATGTAATCACTAACAAAATTGTTGCGGTTCTCATTTGTTACCATTGGGGCGTCTTCCGGATTCGCAGAGGAGGCCTGTGGGTCCGAGAATTGCGGCCATGGAGTGCATTCTCCCATCTCACGACTAACTGCTTGGCCAAACTGCTCGGTGCTAAATTCGTAAGTTCGAGCAAATATTTCTTCGACCAAGCCATCTTTCTCGTCCCATTCCAAGAGCGAGGTCAAGCCATTTGTCAAGTCCGGCCAACCATCCTCAATATGATGTAGCTCAGTTACTTCGTGATCTAGGAGTTTGCGATACAAGGCCTTTGGAAATGTGACCGGAAGAGTAAGCCCATTATATATAGCTAATGAGACTATAGTTCCAATCAACTGGAATTTCCAAAGCGGTTCTGGTGAACCTGGCTGGAACCAGGTCATTTTTGTTCGGGTGTCAATAGTGAAGGTTCCGTAATCGGGATTGAGGGCTTCAGCGATAGCCAGGCGGAAGAACTCCTGTTGAACACCACCGGAGTCCAGACCTTCTTCGCCACCACCCTCGCCCAACCGAACCTTCAAAGGCCGCATAAGTTCGCGTTCTTCTCGTCTCCAGATGGCATTGAAGGTGTCAACCAACACGCTGCGACGACTTATCTCCAGGACCAGAAACTTTGAGGTAGCGACCCGCAGGCGTTCAAACAGCCGATAGCGAGTACTCTGATCCGTCATTAATTGATTCTCAGATGCCATTGAATGTACGAGACCAGTCGTAGCTTTTCCGGACTCGTATGCTTCATTCATCCGAGAGTAATTAATTGCACGAAAGTACGTTACTAGTGTGGAAGGATTAAATAGATACGGGTAATCGAGAAGGTGCAGAGTTCGTCTGTTCGTCTCGAATGATAGCCACCCAAGTGGCATACTGACAGGATCAAGCCTTTCTGCAAAATACTCGGTTCGGAAGTGTATATCTCCTAGAAGCAAAGATTTCCTGTGCTTATCTAAAGTATGTTAGTTGATATCTTTCACGATGAAGGATGGGCTTCGTACAAATTGCAGCCATCATGGCCAGAGCGCCACCAAACGACCCGTCTGCAGGCACTTCCGCAGAACCGTCCCAGTCTTGAAGCATCACCGTCCTAGCCCAATCTAAAAGGAGAGTTGGAACTCTCTTTTCATGCAAGTCACGCTCTTGATTGTGGAAGTCCAGTGCTGGAATCGTACCGATATCAAGAAACTTTAATGTTGCCAACACGCCTTCCAAAACGTCAGGCTCACGCTTGCCATCAGCTCGTACATCATTCTGCAACTCCATCAGTTCTGTGAACCTTCTTCTAGTGGATATGGAAGCAAAGAGTCGACGGGCGAGTCGCAGAGCCAAATCGTTTGTGAAGGCATCCTCATATTGCAAGCACAATTTGACCGGCTCGAGAGAAGAAGTCTCTCTACCCAGCATCGCCAAACCAAAGGATCGAATCCTAGACATGTTCGCTAATTGGCGTGCGTCAACTACGAGGGGTGCAGCGGCAACAAGAGCATGTAAGCAAATATTGATCAATCTCGCTGCCTCATTATTGGACAAAGCTTTTCTAGAGCTTGAAGATGGATCTTCTTTTGACCAATCTTGAATTGATTCCAGCGATTCCGGAGGATTGAAGAGGTCAGCTGCTGCTATCCACAGACTGTCGAATACAAGAGATGGGGCAACTCGTGTCAAGCGAAGCATCAAATACCACATGGTTTGAGTATCGTACAATCGCTGGTCACAATAACTGAAAGACTGTATGAGAGAGTCCGATTTCGAGAGCACGTCAAAAAATCCCTGCTCAATGAAGGACTTCCACTGTTCTTTTGCTGAATTGGAATAATATGACCCATTTCTTGATGCGGACCCTCGCCCTTGTTTATATGAGCTACTGTTGTTGAGCCACCTCGTTAAGGGCTGCGAAATTTCCGCAGGGTGCAAATCGTGCTTTTCCAACGTTCCGTGAGACTGCAAGGTATCGCACAAAAAGTTCAGAAGATCAATTGGGAGAAGCGAGAGTGACTGGGGAAGGATCTTGTCTTCTATCGGCAAAGAGTCCGGGATTGGGGTTTCTCTGGTAAGTTTCTTCACAGCGCCTTTTGTGGCCAAATGCGAGCCTCGTCTTACATGGCCAATGGCTTCATCCTTGATGGGATCTTTCTTCACTTCTGGCAAGAGTTTAATAGTGGCGGTTTTCAGGACCGATGAGAATTCTCGCTCAGGCATATGCAGCAGAGGGTTTGTGATGAGTGTTTTTCGAGATGTGGAGAGAGTACGCTTCGTTCGTGGAGGTTGAAATTGCTGTAAATCTATCATTTCAGGGGTATCATTTGTCCTTGATGATAAATTTAGGATGCCCTTGGGATTCTGAGGTTCGTGTGCTTCATGTCTTCTACCACCGTTTAGTTTGGAGTTCCGTCGCGTAAGCGAGTTGGCAACAGTTTTTGAATCAGCAATTGGGCGAGATTTATGTTCATTGTTACATGATTTTGGTGGTGAGAAAGTCGTTGCTTCAGGGTCCTGATTGTTGTTTGATGGATGGGTATCGGGTTTTTTTTGTGGTTTGGGGACTGGCAAGGGTATAGCCACGACTTCCGTTACGGGGTTGGCTATGGAATTGGTTGGCCCTCCAGGTTGCGAGACCACCTCTCGTTCCTCCTCATTTGGTCGAGATAATGCTTCCATATTCCTTGGGGTGAGCCATTCAACCATCTTGAAAGCTACAGTGCCAAAGACATTTTGGACAAAAGAGCGGTGGTCTATGGGAGTTGGCTCTTCATAAGGTGCAATCTCCAAACTCCTCTTCTGGCCAATAAGATGCCCATCTGTGCTAGCAGTTGACGTTGTAGGTCTGGCGCGCGCGCTGATACTCGAACTTTCTCGTGATTTATTATTCGTTCCTCGCTCGTCACTCTCGTTGCGCCTTCTACTTGAGCCATTTGATGTAGAATCCACAGTCTCACTGCTTGCATCCTTCCACGATTTATAAGGATTGGGCGACTTTGGAGGAGGTCTGTCTGCGCTGGGATGATGGCAAAGCCCTTGATCTGGATTATCCTGGCTCGCCATATATATCGCAAGCGTGCGAGCACTTGTGGCATTGTATCTTCGAACCGGCGCACCAGCTGCCAGACGTTTGCGACAAGAGAAACAGGTGGTAGTACTGCAAGTTTTGACTTTGCAACCATATCTTATCTGGAAAATGTACCTGCCAACCCGTTAGCGAGTTCCCAATGGCAAGGCGGAGGCATCTCTGCAGTATTATCACCTCTCTACTAGTAGCTGGAACTGGTGTCGCCTTGCCGCGCGATGAATGGTATACAAGCGCTTTGGATCCTCCACATCGACAATGAAATTCTTCAATTCATCGGGCGCATCTTCAGGAAGTCGGGGGAAAGGAGCCGTTGCCCACAAAGCTGCGTAGACCTCATCTTCGGAGGCAGGATCGTGACCATCGCGGAAGCCTTTAATATCTCGAGTCATGTCATTTATCGAGAGGGCGGATGTTGTGTAGGATTCGAGTGTCGCATAAAGGACTTCATCCGGCGAAGTACAGTCGATAGTGCGAGAAGTCGAATGATGGTGTTGATTCGAGGTTTCCAGGGAGATGAGAGATTCGGTCGTTAGCTTCCTGGAGGTTCTTAGGTCGAATGGACGAGGAGGCCTTGGGCGCTTTGGTACTCACGTCGGGGACTCGAAGTTGCCAAGAGCTGTCTTCGCGGCCGCTGAGCCAATCAAGACTAGCGCCCGGGGCCGGAAAAACCTGCCCGGAAGCTTCACTTCAGAGACAGAGCTGGAGCACTCACCTGCAGAGCCTTCAGAGTCACACGGTGACGCAGTGGCGGAAAGCAAGAGTGAAGAACAGCCACGGCCAAAACCCCCACCACAAAATTATGCGAAAGATTGCAAACTCAAATCTTCCATCATCGCCCATTTGTCACCTGTCAATCTCGGTGCACTACCAGTATTACGACCCCCAATAATTACTCACCTTTGTTGCCTCTTCTGATTTATAAGTCAGGCAGAGCGACGAGTCCCATCGCATCGCATCGCATCACCTTTCAAAGCAGACTCCTCGCACTCTGTCTCGCTCTGCGGTGACCATCCTTATCGATATCCCTCTTATCGAGACTTCCCCTCCACCACCCCACCACAACAATTCATAAAACAGCAAACCAAAAGAATTGAGAATTGCAGTTGCTCGACCAATCAATATGGCTTCGATCACTGCCAGCAGAGTTTCTGCTTCGGCCCAGCCAGACACGTCGTCGACCCATCCGTACACTTGCAATACTTGTCAAGTGGCGTTCCGGAACAGCGAGCTTCAGAGGGGGCACATGCGCAGCGACTGGCAGTAAGGAGGTCCAATTTGATAGTGCGCGAATTACTGACTGACTGCGATACGTAACAGTCGATACAATTTGAAGCGTCGTGTCACGTCTCTTCCTCCCATCTCCTCCGAAGTCTTTACCGAAAAGGTTCTCCAAGCGCAGGAATCCACCACTGCTGCAGCCAGCAAAGCAGCCTATGAGAATACATGCACAGTTTGCGTTCGAACATATTTCAGTGAGAATGCATTCAGAAACCACATCGGAAGTGCAAAGCATAGAGCCAAGTTGGCGCAAGCGGGAAGCAAGAAGGCAAACGACGATGCAAGGTCAATGCAGACTTCAACGTTCTCCCTCGGTGAACCAAATGTGTCCAAGGAACGCCTGGACTCGGACTCGGACGAAGAACTGAACGAGGTTGTCAAGGGAATCAAAAAGACTGAGCTGGATGAAAAATCGTCAATTAATGAGAATGGTGAAGGATCCGTCGCAACTGCTTCCTCGGTAACTGCTGCAGATGATGAAATTCCCCACGAAACTGCTATGAAGCGCTGTCTTTTCTGCAATTATGAATCTCCGTCACTAGAACTGAATTTCAACCACATGGAACGTATTCACGGAATGTTTGTGCCTGAGAAACCGTACTTGGTAGATCTCAAAGGCTTGTTTGGCTCGCTTCATGAGAAGATCTATGAGTACCACGAATGTTTGTATTGTGGCAAATTGAAGCCTTCGGTTTTCGGTCTTCAAACTCACATGCGAGATACCGGTCACTGCAAGATCCCATTCGGAACGGAAGATGAGCAGCTGGAAATTGGAGAGTTTTATGATTTTACAAGCACTTATTCTGACGTTGAAGATGAATCTGACGATGAGGCTGAGCTCCCAGGCAAAAAGAAGAGTGGTGGGGTCAAGCTTGGAGCCAAGAGACGTGTCAAGCAAACGGATGGAGAAGGTGATCAGGAAATGGAGGACGGCGATGGATGGGAGACTGACAGTTCCGAGTCCTCACTCGACTCTGCGGATCTCACAGCAGTTCCGTTAGACCAGCGTCAGCATCAGTATGAGAAACTCGACCAACATCCACACCACTCTCATTCTGATCCTCGACCCCATCGCAACAAGGATGGTTGGCACTCTCATGCCCACAAGCATGCCCATGCCGTATTTTATTCGGATTACGAGCTTCATCTTCCATCTGGGAGAACAGCCGGCCATCGATCATTGAACAAATACTACCGACAAAACCTACACAATCACCCCTCGCCAGCCGAAAGAGCAGAACAGCTTGCTCTTGAGGATGCAGCAAATTCAGATGAGGAAATGGATGGTCAAGTAGTACGTGGCGATGGAGAGCGTGGTCGTGCTATGATTCCACGTTCAGAGGGTGGTTTGGGAATGATTGGTGTAAGCGACGAGAAGAGAAGGGAGGTGAAGATTGCCGAGAAGAAATCCCAGAAAGCCGAGCAACACGAACAACGGAAATTCCAATGGCGTGTCAACAAAGGGGGCAATATGCAAAAGCATTTCAGAGTAAGTCGAATCCAAAACGGCACTGCTTCCTAAAAACTAACCATTCCACTAGGATCCATTGCTGCAGTAATTGGCAACACCAACGGTGGCTTTGGTTGCACGGCGCAATTCTTTGGATGCTCCGGTAGAGCTCCAACTGCATGTGGGAGTTATTAGACAGTGTTTACTAAGAATGGAAAGAAAATCGTTATTCGGATCAGAATATACGCGAAGAACAATCATCCAATAACGCTTGGCTATGACTGCCGTGTAACCCAAGCCTTGTGTTCATGAGAGTAGCATATACCTCCTACCTAGGTAGTGTTTCAGCCCCAAAGATGCTGTTGGAAGGTCAAGTTATGGCAGCAAGTGCAAGCTAGGCAATCTCAGTGATTCTGCATTCATTAGCCCGTGAGTGGAAGCGCCAAACCGTTGCCAAAGGCTATTACCCCTTTTTTTCATACAACCGTGCCAATTCGGGTATTAGTAAAACATGCGACCAACATACCGACATTTTGCGGTGTGACAGAGTAAAGATGCTTCACAAGCGAATCCTGCACTCCAATGCACCGTCGCTAATGATGCAGCCTCTACGTCGCAATGCAGGTGTACGGATGTGCCTATAGAAGCTGGTGGTATACCTCGATAGGATATCCAAACTTTCCGGCCATGTTTCGAAGTTTCGAAGCTGGGCGCAGGCGGCATCAGGGGGATTTTACAGAAGCGGGCCGGGGGTCAGGCTCAAAGGGCCTGTGAAGGCCTGTAAAAGCCCCTTAAATAGCGTGTGGGCGGGCCAGCAAGTGCTCCCCACACCTGGGACCTTGTCGGAAAGTTCTCAACTGCACGGCTCAGGCTCAGGACGGGATGGACATTTCCAGCTGCAGAACCCCTTGAACTACTTTACCTCCAATCTACAAGTAATCAACACCACAACACCTCTACTACACAAGCTTGCTTCCTTCGACCTTCCTCTGCACCGCTCGTTGTCGCCTACATCAACTATTTTTGAAACTACAGCACCAATCCACACTAAGCTAGCTTCAGTGGACACTCTCCTTCTCCTGCGAATCGAATATCAGATGCGATCGTGAAGCTACTCATTGCGCGCAGAAAGATATGGCGGAGCAATTGGGGACCCCTGGGTCCAACGCCGACAACTCAATCAACGGTGGAAAGGGAGGAGCACCAAAGGACAAAGCATGTCCATTCTGTCACCAGAAGTTTACCTCCTCCTCGTTGGGTCGACATCTTGATCTGTACATAAAAGAAAAGAACCCCAAACCCTCCGATGGAGTCCACGATGTTGATGAGATTCGGAAGATGCGAGGAGGTATTACAAGAAGACAGCCGCGGAATTCTGCTTCAAGGAGGGAGGACTCTACGCCTGCGGGAACCCCAAGTAATCATGACAGACGGAGTCCAGGAGGACCGGATTCGGGAGGTTGTTCACCAAGTCTACGGCGGGATGATGATGAGAGAGGAATGCAGTCACGCAAGACTGCCTGGAAGATCAATTCTGCAGGATGGGAAACCACAGGGGTCATGAATGTCATTCCAAATCTAAGAAATGGAGACTCGGTACGGAGTTGGGACAGCGAGGATCGAGATGGGGCCAGGAAACTAGACAATAGGGGCAGGTCTGTGAGCAAGCAGATGCTGGCAAAGACCACTTTTGAGCAGAAGCAAAAGATGATGGATGCTCTGGATAATGCGCAAGCTGCGAAACTGGCCTTGCGAGAAATACTGGGCTCCGTCAGGGCTGCAAAGTAGGTGCTTTCTTGCTGGACAGAGGACTATATACTGACAGATGCTAGACGTCAAATCGATGACCTCCAAGTGTTTGACTACGATCCCCTTACCCTCGACTTTCCAAGCATTGTTCTTCGCTGTCTCCCACCGCCTCCTACACTATACCAAGCGATGCCCATCGCATCTTCCGCATCATGGTCTATACAACCACCAGAAGACCAACAATACCAGGCGTTACGGGAACATTTCGCCAATGAGTTTAATCGATTCAGAGTGTCATGTCAGGTAGCCACTACGGTTGCCCACGATGATTTGTCCTACCCACCTCCCCACCCAGACTTTGATGATTTACTCGATGACCCAGCGGAGATTGCACGACGAGCTGAAAATGAAGCTTCTGAGCTCGAGTCTCGAGTATCAGAACACCTTCATGCTGTTTTCGCCCACTGGAGCTCCTTGAGCCACCCCAAGCGGCAGGAAATATGGATTCTAGAAATGGCACGAGCTTTAGGTCGTCAATCCGAGGAGATTCAAAAACTGAAAAAGGAAAAGGAGTATGCTCAACAAGAAACAGCACATCTGAAGATCCAGGTGGATGAATTAAGCAGACTACAACATCCAAGAGAATTCAAGCTGGTGTCGCCTTCAACTATGCCAATCGATTCCGACACCATAAGTAGACTAGGCGAGATAGGCATGACCAGGAAATACGTCGGGCATGACATGTCCAGTGTGAACTTGCACCTAGACACTGCAATTGACCGCGCAATTGGAAAATGGAAAATAGTCGTGAAAGAGGCCAGAGGAAGCGGCAACGGTCTATTAGCTCAAAGATCATTGAGCGGAGAATCCGCACCACAAACCTCTGTTCAACTCCCACCTCAAAACCTTGCCCCTGTTCGAACCCCTATTACACCCAACCCACCGCAACTACAAAACCACATCAGCCATCAACACACATCAAGCAATATCTCAAACATGTCGAATCATAATGACCACATCAGTCATCAACATACATCAAGCAACATCTCCAACCACAATGTCTCCATGTCCAATTCCAGCAATAATCTCCCCGTCCAAGTGCAAGTCACCGACCTCACCAGTCAAAGCAACGATGACATGGGAAGTGACGCCGACGCAGATGCGGACGCGGACATGGACGACGACGATTCCTACATGGAGATGAACGACTTACCTCAGCAGACTCGCGCCCCGGAAGCGCCTATGGCGCAACCGTCCAACAACTTTCGACTCCCAAATGGAAATGTACAACCAAACAACCTGCAGCAGAACAACAATGGAAGGGGACTTGAGGGAATGGAGAACCAGGTTGTACAGGGATACGTGAGGATCGGTGCATAACCAAATGTTTTTGCATCTTAAAAGTTGAATCTGTAGCTTTAGCGTGCATGTGTGTGTGGTGGTGTGGAGAAGTGTGAATAAATCAAGAAAAAGATGCAAACTGTACTGTGGGAAATCTATCAATAGGAGAAAGGCGTTTTATGGGGGGCATGGAGGGAAAGATAACTTGTAATAAACCATCTCTTTGTAGAAAACCGAATATTTCTTCTTTTTTTTTGACTCCTGCTTTCTTCTGATTTAGCGAGGTGGTGGGGATTGTTGATTTTTTGCGGGTTTTTAGCATTTTGGGTGGTTGTTTGCTTTTTGATATTTGAATTGTTTGTTGTTGTTGTGATTAATGGGGTGAAAAGCTTGGAGCTTGGGAGCGTGCATTGCATTGTATTGTATTGTACTTGATTGTACTTGATTGAAAAGCTGTTGATTACTTTAGCATGGAGTATTGAGCATTGAGCACCGGGCATTGAATTGTGCATTTTTTCTGAGTTGAGCATTTTTTGAGTCTTGTGTTGTGTATTGAAGGCTTGCACGGCTTTGCGATCGGAGGGAGAGTGTGTGTATATATAAATATATATTATATGCAGAGCGTCGCGTGGTGTGGAGAATGGCAAAGGGGGTAGCGGATTGATTGGTTGGGGATAAGAAAGAGGGGAACAGAAAGGAGAGAAAGAGGAGATGAAGTGTGTATACCATGGTATTTTATTGTATTGTGATGTATATGTTGATTTTCTCGGAGAAATTCTGAATGGGATTGTGTATTTCTTTTTTGGAGGGGGGAGAGGGGGGTGGTAATAGATAGTATGTATGAAATGATTTGAGATGAGAGTGTATATTGAGTTTTTTTGTGAGGGTTTCTGGGGAAAGGGGTTACTCGTTTTGCCTCTTTGGGGCTTTGAGTCTTTAAGTCTTTCTTTATAGTCTTAGGGGTTCTCTAATTGGTAAGTAGATGGCTGAGTGAGTAAGTGGGTATACACCTCCCTCTTCACCAAATCCCTTAACTCCACGATGTGCTGTATTACCAACTTCATCTCTCCCATCTACCTATCTCCCCACGATTTTCGTAGGTTCCTAGCTCTGCTCGCCTGGTATCACTTCCCTGGAGACGCAGTCACGCAGCCAAGCAGCTAGACTCATAGTTAAATTGTCAAAGGGCGAGGGGTATATGGATATTGTGCTAGCGGCTAGCGGCTAGGGGTTCAGCTGCCATACCATGTTGCGCGTCTATCTCTATCTACAGACTAGCTTATACGGTTCGTCTTTAGTGGTTGTTTGTAGACTTTAGTCTTTGACATGAGGAAAAAGGGGGAGAGAGAAGGTAGAAGGTGGATGGCGAAATCTTAGTCACCTACTTTAGGTAAAAGAAAACATGATTTTGGGTGTGTATCATCATATCATGGGATTTCGCTATTGGGTCTCTGTGGGGGCTCTGTTGGTGTGATGTGCTATTACGGAGTAACAGAAGGGTACTGTGAGGATTGTAGAGCGGTGATTTTGTTACTTGTGATGTGGTTGGGGCAAGGAGGGGTGTGGGGAAAGACAATGGGGTGAGGGATTGTGATCCTGGGGTTGTGGCGGTATTCTGATGCATAGTTACAGTTACACTTGATGGGTTTTACGTACGTTATGTCGGGAAACGGAAGAGGGGTTCTTTTGGGGGATTCGTGAAGGATTGGAGATGTGGACTTCGCCACGTTTCGTTTCATTTCATGCGATGCGAGGTTGTACAGTATGGGATGGGCTAGGGGTGTTTTTCTAGAGTTGGGTTGGAGTGGGTGGGTGCTGGGGGTTGTTGAGGAAATGGAGGGGGGGATTGGGATTGTGATGATCTATTCTTTTTGAGTTTTTGGTCGATGGAGAAGGAGGAAGGGTGAGTGAGGTTAGAATCTTTGTCTTTTTAGGTGGTGAGTCCTTTTACTTCCTTCTATATGCCACTCCAAATTCATTCTTTTATGCTGGTGATCTTTGATTCTCTCTTCATCTTTTGAGGAAGAGTCGAAGATATGTGAGAATCGGTTTGTCGATGGGAAGGATGCGTTTTGTGTCTTGATCTTGATCCTCCCCGCTCTTAGGGGTTGCTACGAGTTTTAATAAGCTTTTCCTACTTTGTTTCTGTGGTTGAAAGATGGTCTGGTGCTTTGGGTTGTGTTATATATGGACAGGTAGCTGCATTAATGCGAACACTGGTACACGGTATGAATTTCAATATTGTTTCTTTTGTGGTAATCTTACAGGACACTCATTGTCATTCCAAGGCTATTGCGACTCAAGCCCTAATAGTTGATCTTGTTTTGGCGCACACTAGTACCACAGTATTACCTTTTGGGGGATTGGAATAGCGGTCTACGATGCTTCAGTACTATTCGGGCATTGGCACTTTTCACCATCTCTTGTTTGGAGAATGCGTGGTGTTTTGAGATGGGGGAAAATGTGGTTAGATGGACGTAAAACCTCCAGTTATTGCTTACGGTATCTGAAAATGGGGCCAGGATATTGTTGATCAGGGTTCATTTGTTTCTCCCTAGTTTACTTGTTTTGCGTTAGAAATTAGTATATTTGGTTCTACTACTGTATGCCAAAGAGGATTCTCTTATTAGATTAACCTAAGAGTGAAGAAACAGCTATTTCTCAACGCCCAATGGTGAAACTCGAACGGGAAATTTTAATTCACAGGTCGTGTCTAAAGAATGGAGAAATCTCTGTGCAGAGTCTTGTCCTGCGAAAAATACATGATTTATGGTTGAATATGCTGAGATAGAAACCTAAGGTCGGATTCTATTTATGGCGTTTAAATTTGAGTGTAATGTTTTTGTGAGTTTAATTGAATAAGAGAGAGAGAATGTGTCTTTCATATTTGCTGCGCACAGTAATCACTGGTTCCCAACTGTCTTGTGATCAAGATCGCTCCTTCCTCAGTCGTGCATTCCTGCCATTCTTGAACCCTGAAAGGCGGGCAAAAAAGGCACGACTCGCAAATCCAAACGACAACTCAGATTTGCTTGCCAAGATTCCTTGATGTTCATTGCATTAGTCTTACCACATCCTCTCATGAAAGCGAGGATAAAATCTCTTCGGGTTCGTGCCTCTGGCGAGAGATTTCGCCCAATTATTCTTGGCAATATCCTCTTCATTCTTTTTTGTATGAGCATCATTATCAAGATACAAAATTGAAACGTATTCATCTATATGAGTTAGTGAACTTCCATAAAAGTAATTTTGGAGGAGATGTGTTACTAGCAAGTTCCCATTTGTTCCCCAACTCTTTTAGCACATTTACCAGGAGCGTTGCTCTGCTCTCAAATACCTTTCGCTCGGCATCACCGAAATTCTCTGTATCGTGGATAAAACTTGAGTAAACCTTTGCGGCTTCATAGAAGCAGTGGCAAATTAGAGGGTTGATCTTTCTCCAATCACTTGAAGAAACAATACCGCCCACCAAGCCTGCTAGATTGACGACCTTTTCACAATCCGCCTTAAGGTTTTTGCCAAATGCTCTGGTTGAAAATTTAGCGCTGTATAATATAGACAGCCCTGTCACTATGATTGGTTCAAAGCTAGTTTTGCCAAAACTAAAAGACAGTAACTTTGATTCTCCTGTTGAGATAAGACGATCAAGTTCAGCATTGATGTCTATACCTGACATCAAAGAGAACCCTGGGCCTGGGGCTCTATCTCTGGAACGTAACGTGCGTGAGAGAAGTTGGATAGCTTGACAAGTGAAGGATAAGTTAGAAGTGATTAATTGGCTATTCGGAGCATTTGTGTCGAAGAGACGTGATCCTTCTACCCCGAAACAATTGAAGATGGGGGAATTATCAAGTAGATTTTCATCGTCGCAAGCAAGTAGGGCATCATCGCGGCCGATATTGACCATTCTTAATCGTCAGCAAGGTAGCGAAAGGGCATGGAGCGGTTGACTTACCTATCCAACATAACAAGGCCCCACCACGCTCGCCGTCGTTCCTCAGATACTGGTCCAAGAGCTATTCATATCCCAGTTAGTTGACATACCTGTGAAGCCTCAACATGAAACCCACCTCGGATTTTAGACTCAACATAAAACCCACCCCGTATTTTATACTTAGATTCTTCTTCGTGGAGTCGCATCGCGTGACCAACTCGAGCACAATGACCAATTGTTATATAAGCAGCTGGATATATAGCTTGTCCAATCTCATACAACGCAATCAACAAACCTGCCTGGAAGCATCTGAGTGAGTACACGTTCCGAGATTCTAGGTAAGCAGACAGTAATTTTGCTTTCTGATAATAATCTTGCGCCTCTCTCGAAACTAAATTGCTGAGGGCTTCTAGTACAAGCAAAAGCAGTGTTGTGTCCGCGTATAGTTTCGTTTTGGAAATATCATCGCCGGGCTTTCGGCAATACCATTCTTTTACATCTTCCCATAAGCGAGCTCCTAGAACTGAAGACAACGCGTTAGTTGGGATCCTGGTGCAACGGCTAAACGGCTACACAAGGATACTTACTAAAAGGGAAATATGTCTGTGTTCCTTTGAAGTACAGGTCTAAACTGTCGTGTGTGTCAAAGAGGTTTGTGAATTCCGGAGGGGTCTCAGGTATAGTCTGCGGAAGTTGGCACTTCAACTTTCTGAACATACACTCATCGAGAAAGTATATACTGGGAAAGATCTCGGGCTTAGACAAATGTTGAATAGAAGGCTACAAAGAAAAGTCAGCTAAGCAAAAACTGGTCCTTCTCTGCTTACGATGCAAATATTTGTCTGTATCCCTCCCACATGGGGCTCGGAGCCAGGAGAAGAACAGGTCTTTTGACGCTTCGCGGGTGGTTCGCTTTCTGAACGATCCTCTGTGGCTTTTCGGTTCATGTCTTCTGGTATAGGCGTGTTGTCGGATTCATTATTGGTCTTGTCCATTTTGTGGGCGATATAGAATTCTACGCTCCTGATCAGTCTCAGATTTTAAGAATAAATATGATTTTGTGATGTTTCAAAGACCGTGAAGATGAAAAATATATCGATGAAATGCCAAATGGATGAAATCTAGCCTTAAGTAATTTACTTACAAAGAACACCCATAAAGAGTGTTGGAAGGACGCGCCGTAAAAGTTAGCATTGGAACGAGGCAATCAAACTCCATCGATCTTGATTACCTCTCACAAAGAACAGCTCATTCGCGAATGGCATACGGTAACTCGAAAAATGGATGGGGAATACCGACTCAACGTAAGCGATTTCTTTGTTGGCTAAGCGAGAGCTCCAACCAACATCACAACAATCCAACACCAACGAAACGTCGACAAGAATCTATTCGTAGAAAACTTGACAAAGAATTAAGATGATTTTCAGATGACGGATGTTGGTAATGCTAATTCTTTGTGCATCAATTTCGTGGTTTTGCAATCAGTCAAATCACCACCACACTTTAATTTTAGGTGATTCTCTGCGGCAAAAAGTCTATTTGGTGAGGAATTTGTACTGTACTGCTGAACGAGAAAAGCCCTAGCTCCAGCAAGTTGTTATACAGATGTCAATGACTCAAATTACTACATGGCGGCCACCGTGTTAGTGTCACCTAGATCATTTTGGAGGAGTTTGAGTCTCGCACGTGACTCTTGAAAACCATTTGGCTATAGGTAGAATTCAGAGAGGAATAAGGGAACTAGGAAAAATTGCCAACAGAATATTGAGCTTTCAAGCAATTCAAATGCTTGCAGAGGAAGATAGTCATGCCGCATATAGGATGTGGCGGGAGTAACATCCTACCCCATACAGTGATAGTAGAAAGTCGGAAGCGAAAATATCCACTTATTTTAAGCGAGCCGAGGCGAGTTGTGAGGAAAATCCACCTCAGTCTCCTAGTACAATGAAGGAGAAGATGGGAGTGCATGGGAACTTTCTAACTAGTATATGTGATTAAAAGTCAGAGTAAAACCAAACTAAGTATGAATGGTAGTGATTTAAGTCTACCATAATTCACCAGTTGAGTGACACCTAGAGGACATATTAGAGTACATACTCGGACTTCCTGCTCAAGACAAGTTCCAGGAAGCTACACTTAGTATGATTACTCATAGTGAACCTCTATGAAGATAGCCACAATTTAAATGCCAGAACACCCCGAGCACCCATTTGGATATATGTAGATGGTGCTTGGTTATACGTGTTGAGAGCTTATATTTCGACCAACATGCATTGTCTTATAATCTTCTCAAGTCCAAGTGAAGAGTCATATGAATGGGGATTGGAATGGAAAGACACCTTAGTAAGCTAACAAAAATTCGACAAACGCAGTAAATGACCAAAACATTAAGATCACTGTAGATCATTCGATGAGGAAAAAACATTCAAAATACAGAAGAGTCACACCTCTTATTCAGGGACGTGTATGATCCTAAAGATAATGGCTGATAAAAGTTACCTTCAAGATCTATAGAAAGCTCTAGAGTCCTCAGAGCCCAAATTTCGACACTTTCAAACTCCAACCTCCAAGCCTTCACACACTCACAAGTATGCTACAGCACAAATTACACGTGAGGAGACACTCTATCGACTTCAAAACAACCTTGCAAATTTCCAAGCCCGCTCAACTGACATCTACTACGTCTTGAAACACCTCGACGGCGAATAATCTGTGTAAAGCTCAACCACAGCTGTGCAAGGGTCCCCAAGGTCTAATATGTGTAATGACCTGGTTATCGTCCTTCCCTGCGGAATACACGCAATCTATTTCAGAACGGTGATTGAACATGGTCAGGCATGCACCCCCGGGCAGAGAAGGAGAGAATTCTATTCCGCGCCTGAAGGCGTGCAGTGCGTCTACAGTTGGAGAGTGAGGAATGGACATAATCTATCTGGTTATCCGGTATTCTATGGTAGCGGTGGATCTTAACGAACCCGAATGTTTATATGTTGGACTTAGGCGCACGGAATCTTACACTGAGACCAGTCCGGAACACGTGTTTCTCGGGGAAGAGAGGGAGGATGGGCATGCCTTCATGGATTTTTGGGAAATTCATGGTAGCAATGAGATGAAAGAGTCGGTGCGAAACCTTACATGGGTCCTTGGATAGTGGTTTGGTAGCGGAAGAGATGATCTAGGGATTGAGACTCTAGCCAATGTGTAGTATGAGAAATTTGAGGCCCTTAATACATTTTCTGCGTTAAAATCCTAAGAAGAACCTATATAGAAAGATATTGCGGTGTTATTGGAACAAATTACTGGTGTATGGTTACCAAGTGAAGTATGTACGTATAGCATAGATATGCTGGCGAGGAATATATAAAAACATTCAGACTGTATTCAAAGCAATGACTTCTATTCAAAGGCGTACGCCTGCTAGACCCAATAACACTAACAAGTGGCCGTCCAGAATTTAGATATAAAGGCCCCTCCAAAGTCCCGGTATCTTGAAACTTTACAACCTCAAACACACATACACACACACACACACACACACACACCCACACACACACATACACACAAACACACACACCCACAACAAAAACAAAGCATCAACCTCAAAATATCATTACAATACCTTTGATCCTTCCGAGGACTCGACAACGGCTCTCAGAACCTGCCCATCGAAACCGTCAAACCCAACTCGTGGGATCGAAATACTACACATAATATTACGATGTGCTGTGATTATTATGAGGTTTGGACCTGTGGTACAGAGCACGCTAGAAAGGTTCAGACAGAGAAATGTCGATTGGCAAGAAGAATTGGAGCCCTATGCGCATGGAGAATGAGACCGCGCATATACGAACGTGCCCAGAGAGGTACTCAATGCGATAGATGCCAAGGGAGAGCATATCATTAGGCTTATGGAGGACGAAGCCGGTGAGAACGTCTTGATGGCTGTTCAAGCTGGTTCTGGTAGCGGAGCATGATTTAGGGGTTGGATTGTTAGCGGAGACATAGCACGAGAAATTTGAGACCCTTACTACTTTTTGAGCTGCAATAGTCTACGTAGAAGACATGTGAGAAGATGTGATGCTGTAGAAATTGAATAACCGGAGTATAATTAAACACGAAGGTGTAGGATGCAATCGCTGGCATGGGGTTAAGTAAGAGTCAGCACGAAATAATCACACTCGAAAGAGATGATTCTCTCTATTCAGAGAAGTACGACTGTTTAGAGCTGAAAACATTCATATCTGATATCCCAGGCAGTATATAAATCCCATTAGAGTTACAGGAACTCAAACCTTTACACTTTCAAACTTCTCCACTTACAACTACACACACTACAACACAAAACACGTACGAAATCATTGACACAACCAACCTTCAAACACGCCCAAAAGCCTTCGGAATCCTCAACACGACCTTCCACAACCCCCAGAACCTCTCCAATACCCCAAACACTCCGTTAAGAATTCATCGAGCGCTGTTTAAGATGTGTACCTACCACGCATTCGAGTACCCGTGCGGCCACTATTGGATCTGGTACTTCAGGCGAGGTATCTACTGTACCCAGCTCTGCCACGCACGAGATATGAATGCAATGATTGAACCCGCTGAGCTAGGCTTGTATTGCCCTGAATGCGGACTTTTTGTGACGTAGATTCATTGGGAATACACAAACAGAGTTTGATAAGCTTTGGTGAGGGACTGTTAGTGACGATGGGATGCCGGTCATCCGCGATTTGGGGATTTGTGTAACTAGCGAACTTCAAAATCAAAACACGGGATAACCGAGACTTTGTATTCGTTGCAAATGACAATGGTAAGACATATGTGTGAGAATGTTGTGATATCACAAGAACTAAACGCAGTTCTCACTTAAAAAGTGCATGCATATCAGCCAACCTCTCGCGCCAACCCACCACGCAACCAAAGCACGCCCAGCACGTCTCCTCGCTTCGCCTCGCCTCGCCTATGCCTACGCCCGCAACCATGACCAACCACCTCCCCCGAAAAATACCCAGTAAACCCACACAAACACCACCAATTCTCTATATTCTGCTTTAAGCAAGAACCTGGTACCAAACAGGGTATCATTAGTAAGTTGGGGTAAGGCAAACCTTGCTTGGGATGAAAAACCAACCTCCAGCAGGACTGGCCAAAGGCAGAGTTTTTCGGGGATAAGGCGCCCTTTTTTTGTGTTTTTTGATTTTGGGAATTTTTTTGGCGTGGTTGAAATGGATTGCTTGATTCTTTTGAGGAAATTGTGCGGTGGGTGTGGGAGGTTGGTGGTTGCGTAGCGAGAGTGAATCGAAGAGGTTTGTTGACCTCGTCACTTAGGTTAGATTTCACGTCGCGCTCACGTGTTGCCCGTTGCTGCCTACTTGAGCTCGATTACGGGTCCCGCTTTTGATAATTTGGAGAGAGGGAGCTCAAGCTTGAGCGTCGAGGACGACGCTGATTCACCTTTACCACGTTCTTCCCTTTTGACTTTCTCAACTCCCGATGTCACAGATCGCGACGTGAACAAAGATATGCGTTACATTACAACACGATCTAAGTCTTCAAAGCCTTTTGAGCCTGAAACCCCAATCTTTGCTCCACCGGTCGATCTCAACCTTGCCACCTTGCACCTCGCTTTTACGAATTCAACGGAGAAGATATATATTGCTCGCGACAAAGGTCATTGCTATGAGGCCTAGGCCTGTGAGGAAGAATTTGCGCGGCGTGAAGTTGCCGAAACGAGGATCGATCAGACCGCACTCTAGCTTTTACGTTGCTCATAGAAGAGAGCCTCAATATGAGTGTAAGTTGTTCGATCTCACAAACTATTTACAACAATGCCCACGAAGTGGCGCCGTGATTTGGACATTGACGTTCGAATCTTCTTGTTGTTTTCCCGAGACTCGGGGAAGGAAATTCAGCCAACGCGGCATCATTGATATTCACTCTTTGATTCTTGCGAAACGTTCAAGGAGGCTCGTGGAACAAGGAACTTGGACTTTCCTTACAACTCCATTCACCCATAAAGATCGACTCTTTTACCGAGCAAACTAACAAATCGCAGTACTTGACCCCCAAATCCCACCTCCCACCGACCCAACAAGAACACCAATTCTCGACCTCCCGCCCGAACTCCTCCACAAGATCCTGTGGTACCTCGTCCCCTCCGAACGCTGGATCGCAACCTTCAGCCTCTACCGCCGACGCTCCAAAAGCCATCAAGAAGACCAACCCCACCTTCTCCAACTAACCCAAACTCTCATCGCCGTTCGTCTAACCAACAAACTCTTCTACGAGACAGCAAGTTACATATACTACACCACAAACCACTTCGTCATCGGCAACGGCCCCTGGGGCAGCACCACGAATCCCAATCTCCATGGGCTTCGACAATTCATCCGAACAATCCCCTCCTCACACCGCGCGCTGATCCGAACAATCCGTCTAGGTCTGTACATGCACCGCGATCCCAACTCTCTCCACGGCTACAACGACACAAGCAACCCCTTCAACCCGGCCTTCTCCTTCGACATCTCCGGCACAATTTCGCTCGCTGGCCTGATCCTCACGCACTTAACTGGTGTCCAAAACATTCGGTTGTACATCGCGGAGCCGTTTCGAAATGTCACGAGGGATGAGCGGTGGAAGTGGTTTGTTAAGCAGGATGGGTGGTTCAACTTTGTGCTTTTGTTGATTCGGTGTCCCTCGGTTAGGAAGTTCATTGTGCTGGAGAAGAATTTGCACTTGCAGAGGAGTCTGTGGGGAGCTATTGGAGTTGCGCTGCATAGCTTTTCGTGGACGGGGGTTAAGGCGCCGATTGAGAGGGTTTCTCTTGAGGTTGTTGGGTACTAGGGGTGGCGACTGGGATGGTGATTCTTTTCTGGTGTTGAGGAGAGAGGCAAGGCTTGAATGCTTAGGTACTTGAGCTGGAATTGCAGAAGGGCTGCATATGAGTAGGACGTCAGGCATCTGCTTTAGGATGCGGATAATCGTCAACATGGATTTATTATTAGTCTGTATTAATAGACAAGGGAACTCAATTGACATCATTGCCTTTGCATATCAGACCCATAATAAGACCCACTGTAGATATCTCATTGCATTTCAAATGTGCAATTTCCGAGAGATGATATGCAGTGCTCTCTCTCTCTCTTGCAGTCCTGTAACTGAGTGTGCTCTGAAGGTTTCTAGGAGCCTCTTCAGATTAAGCGAGGATCTCCAGAAAAGGGAAGTGATATCACCAGAACATGTCTGTATACCTAGGTCACCGTCAGAATCTCCCAAATCCTTTGATTATCCAATGTCTTGCTCGTTTCCAACGACGATATCTAGGTAGTTGCTATTTCTTGAGCAAAAACCTCTAGATACGCATCTCTGCATCGGCTGGGTTGCACCTGAATTGCAGAGATGCAAAAACGGAGAGAAGTATCCGCAAATCCATCTTATCATCCTAGTGATCAATTATATCTAGAAGACCAAGCTAGTAGGCTAGATAGGCATGCCCAATTCCAAAACTTCGCGCGAAACAAAACCGATAAAGTCATCTCAGATAGAAACACGAATGCTTAGCCCGAAAAACAACACAGTTTTGGTTTATCGAGGTTAGTTGGTGCAACCCATCTACCCCATGAGTATCCGATAACGTGGGAATATTTAAATAAATGAAAGAACGAGGAAGAAATGGGGAAAGGGTTCGTTGTACTCTAGGCGAGACGGGGGAGGACATCGTACCTTCCCTCCCTAACGCAGACACTCTCCTAGCCAAGACCTACAAAAAGCGAGAGAAGGAAGGCACAACGTTGAGTCTGGTCCATGGAGTGAGATTGACCAACCTACAGGATAACCTGAACACGAATCGAGAATGCCAGAGCTCGAGGTCGCGCCTTCCCTTACCACGCCATATCTATAGACTCGGCACGAGGTACTCGACTTGATTCTAGACACGATCTTGACCCGCTATGCCGCTCCCGTCGATCCGCAGCCGTGACACAATGAGTAGAGAAATGAAAGCGGTTAATTGAGTTGAGATGAGTTTTGGGAGAGAAAAGGAGGGACGTCGTTTCTCGAGCTCGCTTAAGAGTCTGAAATTCTGAACCGAGGATCGATTTGTCCCTGCAGCGGGGGAAGGAAAAAAATCAAGTCAAGTCAGTCTCGGATTTTCTCCGTGGTTGTATGGGTATGGTTGATGCTTCACGCGACCGATCACACTTGGGTACAATCACCTCAGAGGTTTCTGTTTTACTTCAATCCAAGAGTCAACTCGCCAAGGTCCCGACCCCGAGCACCGCGCCGATAATCCCCTAATCCTCCGACATACCCGAAACGGCCCGACTTTCACCAGCCACCAGCCACACCCCAACCCTCAGTCCCCCTGTCAAAAAAAAAACAAGCCGACCAAAGTTCAGCCTCCCCAAATCCTCACACCGCGCCAAGACCCACACAACCAATGACAGCACACCCCAGCCTCTTCTGATCCGCGCCGCTTATCGGTCAAAAAAGAGGATGGCGGGACAACCAAGAATACAAAAGTGCTGGCGGCGCGCCCATTCTTTGGTTTCCTGTATACTTTTTTTGTATACTTTTCGAAAGGATTTTTGATCAAGGTCGTTGTCAATTCTCTGAGTTTTGACTTTGACGATTTTTTTGGGATACAGATTTTGGGTGGAAGGAAAGATTGTTATGATCCAGCCTTGTTGATTCGTACCGATATCTACTGTATCACTTATCGAGCATTCACCGATTCGAGTTTGGATATTGTTTGGTATGTTTTTACACCCATTTCTAACCTCCTTCACAATCACTCTCCATTCCACTTACTAACCGTTCCTCACAGATTATCCACCCAATCACCCAACCTCTCCCCCAACTATAAAACCACCACCCACTCCATCTACACCCCAACCAACCAACCCCATCAAACACCTATATACCCCCCAACACCCCCTCCAACCCGCAAAAATGGTCCAACAAAACGACGTAATCGCAATAATAATCATCGTCCTCTTCATAATCCTCGCCCTCATCGCATACGGAATCTACCACCTCGTCTCCGTCGCCCGCCGGGGCGGCTCAAGCAGTGGATCCAGCTCTTCCCGTTCGCTTGTCGACGATTAGTCCCTTCCATTCCTCTCCAAAGCACTTCATCCTTCCCACCTGCGAACTTCTTGTTCGCACTGGCTGAGTAGGAGGGCGGAGAAAGATACGGGATTATGATTCATACGCTTCGATAGGATAGGACGGGATAAGATGGAAAAGACAGGACGAGGAACAAATGTATAATGAAGCAGAGCAGGCACACGGACCCGGACAAACGGTTGTGCACGACCATGAACGTACTTACGCGGGAATCTTGGAATGATGGGGTAGGGGATATGTATATATGATTTTGAACCGAACAGGCATGAATATGGCATAGCCGGGGCGTTATTTGGGTAAATATGGATTTGGAGGAACGGGAGCGATATAGCTCGTTGTATGGGATGTTATTCATCACATCCTTGGTATTATAGGATATAGAAAATCGAAGAGTTTGAACAAAGAATCATCACATTTTAACTGGTCACTCCGATCAATGGGAGCTTCCTTGGTGTCGAGATACTCAAAACCACAATGTAATCACCGAGAGATACAATCATTTAGTAACCATGTGAGTCTGGAATGGCCGTCATTTTTTCGTTTGCATACTGTAAGGTATCACACACGAGGGAGAAAGAAGCACGATACTCAAATCGTCATTTTGTCATCACCCTACCTCCATATCTGTACAATACAAAGGTGTTTCATAAAATGAAAAGAGAAAGCAACAGCGGAGCAAGCAAAAGAAGAAAAAAAGCGTGACGCCCCAATGCCCCCAAATTTCCCATGTTTCCCCCCAATCCCATCGTTGAAATGCGCACTTGAATTTGCCAGAACAAGCAAGAAAAACGCAAGGAAAATAAAAGAGTGCCGCTGGTCGAGAAGACGAGAAGAGAGGGTAGAATTGGTATGGAGACAATCAGGCGTGTGTACTAGATGATCCCATCAGAGTAGACTCATTTTTCATTAGCTTCTTCGTCTGGCTTCCATTATCTGAATATGCTCCAATATTAATATTGTGTGATTATTCTTCCAGGACTATCCAAGCTCAAGCTAGGTGCTAGAAGTTGTGATGATTTCTTTTCTGTCGAATTGCAATGCAGTATTCAAATCGAGTGCTTCATTGTTTAATGGTAACCGTTGTTCCCATTCCGAGTATATGTAGGTCCAAGTCCCCGACCTGAGTATGCTGCACTGCCATCCTCAAAGTATGGGTGTCGACATGCGGCCTTTGCAGATAGACGTCCTGCGGGATCGTAGATCAACAGCAACTCCAGAAGATCAAGTCCGGCATCGTCGAGGTTGGAGCAGAGAGGGACAGACATGTCGCGTTGCCACTTGGGGAAGGAGGTTTTGAAGTCGGGGAAACAAGTCTTGTCAGAAACACCAGGCCAATCCTGTTCAGTTGGGGTACCTAGAAGCCTGAGTATAGTTAGTAAAGGTGATCAGGTCATTGATTGGCAGAAGCTCACTTGAAAATCTTGAAAATCTCGTCAATCTCGGAATCTCCTGGGAACAATGGCTTTCTGGTGCACATCTCTGCGAAAATACATCCAACCGACCACATATCAACTCCCGTCGAGTATTGACGACCTCCAAGTAGAATTTCTGGTGATCGGTACCATAATGTGACGACTTCGTGGGTATATGTTCGAAGGGGTACACCAAATGCTCGTGCAAGACCGAAATCAGCCAATTTAAGGTTACCATCTCTGTCAATGAGTAGATTTTGGGGCTTCAAATCGCGATGGAGGACTCGGTGGCTATGGCAGTATCGAACTCCCTCACACAATTGACTCATGAACTTCTTGACCATGGCATCACCCAATCCAAGTCGTCCAAGGTCTGGTCCAGATCCTTCTGGTAGAGCCTTGCCTCGACCACCGTCAGAAACGGGCAGAGCCTCCATATATTTCTTCAAGTCCAAATCAAGAAACTCGAAAACCAAGTACAGCTTGTGTCCATCGGCATGTACGATATTAAGAAGGCGCACAATATTGGGATCATTCATCTCCTTGAGGAGTGAGATCTCGCGGATGGCGGTACTTGGAACTCCCTCATCTTCGGCCTCGAGACGGATCTTCTTGAGAGCGACAATTCGGCCTGGATGTAAGAGATCGCGGGCTTTGTATACAACACCGTAGGTTCCTAGATACGGTTTAATTAGCATGCGAGATCCGTGTTGACGTGCAGCATTTTCTGCAGCCGGGGCAAGGGCGCATTTTGGGGGAGCGGCACCAACCTTCACCAATCTTCTCCAGCTTCTGGTAGTTTTCCATGTTGGTTTATGTGTGTGTGCAGACGAAGGGCGTAAAGGAGTGTGGAGGGTAATTGATGCAGTAACAGCAATTCTGCTTTGCGATGTTCTGGTGGGGCGGTGAGGAAGGAGGGGCAGTTTTTGGGTACGTTATTACGGACGCATCGGGCGTGGCAAGTAAAGGTAAAGTAGAAGAGCAGAGGGCAGCAGTAGACAGGTCTGGAAGGAGAGAGACGTCGTATTTGTTGTCGATATCGTCGAGGAATCTTACGATTCTGTTATGCCGTCCTGGGAGTGTCGTAGGCGGTTGTTGTCGTGGTGTTGAGAGGTCAAATACAGTAAACAAAACTTTGGCGCGCAGACAAGTCAACAAGGGAACGAACGCGATTGGGATTCGCTTGCCGGGGAAGCCCCGATCCTGCGCCTACAGTACCACATCAATTCACTCCTCTCGGCCTCATTACACGGTGCCAACACATCCGCATCTGCATTTTACCAGAACTCGACTTTCAGAAGCTTGACTGGTAGCTTTACTGTCAATCTCAAAACTTGTGTCGTGACGAGTCAGGTTATTCCGAGAGGTTTTGGGGCAGGAAATGGCCTCGACATCACCAACCCTCACCAAGTCTTCACCCAAAGGCATAGAACTCGATGCGTACCAACAGGCACCAAAGGAGCTGAAAAATCTATGGAAATTCTGGACGAAGGCCAAAGCGCCTTTTGGGGTGCCAGAACCACCTTCTACAAAACCTGCATCGAGTAGTATAGCAGACGATGCCTTACATGCAGAGTTTGCACGTTTTGTCATAGAGCACCTCTCTGTGCTCTTTGCTGGAGACTTCGAGGCATTGGGAAAGTTTTCAGACGAAGTTACATCGTCCAAGTCGGCAAGCGCCTTCTCTCTTGAGAACGTAAAGCTTTCAGATGAATCCAATCGAAAGCCTTTTACGGAAGCAGAGTTCAAGGAATTTTCAAACCAGCTTATAGAGCCGCTGGTCAAATCTTTCAAGTCGGAAGAGACTTTCCATGCAGCCTACAGCCCTAGGAACATACCAGGTAGACAAAATTTCTTTTCAATCTACGAGGTGTCAAGTTTGATCACTTTACCAACATTTCCAAGGATGGGGCCTTTGCTGATTCGAATGCTCTGACATCTTTCTCAGGTCTGGTTGTTTTGCCCAAGCTCTTCCCTCCCATTGTTCAGCAGACTTTACTCGATCAGCTCTTGCACTATGAGCTCTCAAATTCAGAGAACCAAACCAATTTTCATCTCCATTACAATCTTTCCTACCCTGAAAACGGGGCCTCGTTCTTCTCAACCAAGCCTGAATCTTCTTCGTTCTCACCAAAAAATCTAGACGAGCACAAACCCATGTTGAATCGCACAGCTTTGGAAAAGAATTTACACTGGGTCACTCTTGGTGGCCAATATGATTGGACAAATAAAGTTTATCCAAAGGGGAAACCACCCGAATTTTCAAAGACTATCGCCAGATTGATAGGGCATATTTTTACTGATATGGTACCGGAAGCTGCCATAATCAACATTTACTCTGCAAGGGACAAATTGAGCATGCATCGCGATGTTAGTGAGGAGGTAGACCGAGGGTTGGTAAGTATCAGCTTGGGATGTGCTTGCATTTTTATCATTGGTCTCGAGGACAAAGTCACCAGGGAGCTTCATCAAGAGACTTTGAAATTGGAATCAGGGGATGTTGTATACATGGCGGGGGAAAGCCGATACGCATGGCACGGCGTTCCGAAAATCATCCCAGACACTACGCCGGACTATTTGGCTTACTGGCCCGGGAAGTTGTACCCGGACTGGCACGGATGGATGAGCAAAATGAGGATCAATCTCAATATTCGCCAGATGTATGAGCAATCTTCTACTGATATTGACGATGGTGTTAGTAAGAGTGTTAGTTGAGAATAGAGACTTTCTGATATGATTGGGTCCCACCTTTGTATGCTATTGATAACGTTCAGGCACTGTGGACAGTAACGCCTACCCCACCTTTTTAACAAGGTACTTTGTATCTCAACCTAGACTTTTCTACCAGATGTCACCTTTGATTTAAAATCCTGCTCTAGACCTCTCCAGTTTAAAGCATACAGAATTAATCAATTGATACTCGTCAAAAACGCAAAATGGATTGGAAAGATCTCGCAGCAGCAAAACGCAGCGCCGTCAACGCACTCATTCCAGAAGCATGGAAATTACCGACACCCATCCCTTCATCTTCGGAACAGAAGGATGTCACTGGAAAATATATCCAACAATTTCTCTCTCCCAAAGAGATTGAAATCACTGAAACTGATGCAGTTGGAATCGTCAAGAACACTACTGCCGGGACCTGGAAGGCCCAGGAAGTCACTGAGGCATTTTGTCATCGTGCGGCGCTTGCTCATCAATTAGTAAGTTTGGAATCCCAGATGAAGATATTGATTCACATTCTAATTGAGGTAGTTGAACTGTCTTCATGAGATATTTTTCGATGCTGCCATTGCGGATGCTAAGAAAGCAGATGAGTATCTTGCGACTCATGGAAAGCCGATAGGTCCACTTCATGGTCTCCCAGTCAGCTTGAAAGATCAATTTCATGTGAAGGATGTTGAAACGACAATGGGTTATGTTGGTGTAAGTCACTTCTTATATCCGAGCACTCATAATGAGCCGTTCCTCAAACGCACGTCCAATTCCTAGTCGCTTACGAGTACATGAATTGATATGCAAATACAATGCTAAATCCCAACAGTGGATAGGGACCTTCGAAGGCGTCAAAGGAACAGGCAAAGAAAAGACCTTCGAAAGCGAAATGGTAAAAGAACTCCGCTCACTAGGCGCAATCCTCTTCTGCAAAACCAGCGTCCCACACACCCTTATGTCCGGCGAAACAGTCAATAACATCATCTCCTACACCTGGAACCCCAAAAATCGCTATCTCGCCTCAGGCGGAAGTTCCGGCGGAGAAGGCGCGCTCATCGGTGTCAAAGGCAGTCCGGTAGGCTTCGGAACTGATATCGGAGGTAGTATTAGAATTCCGGCGGCGTTTTGTGGATTGTATGGTTTGAGACCCAGTAGTGGACGACTTCCTTATGAGGGCATGGCGAATAGTATGGATGGACAAAATTCTATTCTCTCGGTTGTTGGGCCGTTGGCTACTTCTGTGGGAGCTTTGAGGTTGGCGGTCAAGGGGATTTTGAGTACGGAACCTTGGTTGCATGATCCGCTTGTTGCGGAGATTCCGTGGAGGGATGAACATGAGAAGGTGGTTTTTGATATTGTGAAGGATGGGAGTGGTGGAAAGTTGTGTTTTGGGATCATGAGGAATGATGGGGTGATTCATCCTCAACCACCCTTGAAGAGAGCTCTTGATATCGTAGTCAATACTATTGAGAAACTTGGACATAAGGTTATTGCGGTAAGAAATATAGGGTTTCCTCGGGTTTTAGCGGAAGATATTTACTGAATTTCGTAGTGGTCTCCTCCATCCCACAAAGAGGGCTTAGAAGTAGCAGTAAGTGATCCAGTCCCATACCAACCCAACTCTACTAACAAACTCTAGTTCAAAACATGGATCTACGACGGAGGAGCAGACGGTAAACCCCCACCCCCCACCAAGAACCTCACTCTAACACCCCATAGTCCAAGCAGCCTTCGCCCTCTCGGGCGAACCCATGGCAACCCAAATCTCCTCCGTTTACGGCACAAGCCAACCCCAATTCGCAGCCTCCCAAATCGCCGCAAACAACGTCGCCAAGCGGCAATTTCAAAAGTCCTACATGGAATACTGGAACTCGACCGCGTCGCTCACCGGCACAGGAAGACCAGTCGATGCTGTGATCTCCCCCGTAGCACCGTTCCCGGCTGCGAGACCAGATATGTATGAATACTATGGTATGTCCCACATTTCCAAGTCAGAGGCTGAGATTTTGCTTTGGGCGGGATAGGAAGACTTTCTTGTATAAAGAGGGTGAGAAGGCTAAGAGGGTGATGCCAGGTTACACGACTTGGGTTAATTTACTGGATTATTCGACGGCGGTACTGCCGGTTACGATTTGTGATAAGGGGGTTGATGTTAGGGATACGGCCTTCAAGGGGTTTAGTGATGAGGATGAGAGGGTTAATGAGGCTTGTGAGTTTCCCTGTTCTGGCCTTTGTGGAGTCATTGTTGTGGGAAGGTTGGAGGTGCTAATTTGAGATAGATGATCCGGAACTATATGATGGTACGCATGTCGCGGTTCAAGTCGTTGGTCGCAGGTTTCAGGAGGAGAAAGTCCTTGCTCTTACGGAGATACTGGGAGATGCTTTGGGGAAACATGTCGCTTAGGTTATGGCAGGTATTTCTGAGAAACACAAAGACTGTGGTTTCTTGCTCTGTAGACGAAGATAGTCTTAGAAGTGCCAAGTAAATTCTTTTGGCAGACCAAAGAAGATAGGGTTAGTTCATGGGTCTACTATTTAGTATTTATAACCTATATTCTTTTTCTTCTATTATATCTACTAATTCCCCTGTTCTATCTCCTCCGTGGTCCTCGTCCCGCCAAGATGAATTTCCGTGTTTGACGAGCCCCTGATTCAAACGCGTCCTCTTTTATATAAAGAATTAGAAGGATTTTACGGTCACAGTCTTAAGTTTAATGTGGTGTTATATACGAATAAAAGATTGTCAAGTCCTGGTAGATTTCTCTACTAAAGAAGGGCCTTGGGCTTTTTAAGAGCTTGTATAGAAGTTACATATAATACTAAATAGAATAATTTAATAGGGTTCCCTAGAAACTACTTTACACGCCCCTAACTGGGCCGAATACATTACTCGTAGGACAAGGACCACGGAGTAGATACCTTCGAAAGCCACAACAAAAATATATTATAGAATGGCTTGACGTATTTACTACTACCATAATCTAATACTTTAAATCTATAGTACTGGAGTTACAACAGTCCAATTGACTAAGACCTAGATTTTGGGTTACTATAGCACATATCCGAATACATTCTAGATAAGCTCTCAAATTCTCTAAACCACCATCTAAAGACATGCGACCCTGGCTTTCAATTCATTGAGCTTCTTCTTAGCCTTTAATGCGACCGACGTAGCCTCTGCTACTCTCGCCTCAGCTCTGGCCGAATCGCCCCAGTGCTTACCAATTCTCCTCTGCATTCCAAGGATACAATCCTGAACCATTCTCGCCATCGCCTTTTCTACACAAAGGTGGTCCTTCTGTTATACGACCTTCTGCCCCTCAGACCAAGTTCCTTAACTTCCATTTGAAACCACTTGTACATCTCCGAATCCACTGAATCGTTTGGAACCTGATCGATTAATTCCGTTTTCTTCGTGTGATATAGTCGCACGCAAGTAATCTTCTTGCCTAGGTTCGTGGTTTTGGCGTGTTGTGGTATTGAAGTTGTTGGGATTGAAAAACTGGAGATTCTATCGAGCGTGTTAATGGTGATGTTATAATCTGGAAGATGGTACAAGTGCTTCTCGTCGAAAAGTTATCCTACTATCATTGACTGGAGGGGATGTCTACTTCTACAACTCTCCTCACAAAGAAATAGAAATCCACATGGTGTTGGTGTTACTATCCTAAAAAGAATATGCTGGGATTCTCAGTGCCGTGGGAGATTCGTGTGGAGTTCGTGGATGCTTGCTAAATCATTTTGATGGGCTTATCGTCTATGGAGTGTTGGTAATGTTGGTTGGACCAAATGTTGGCACAAAGGTTACCAACCAACAACTCATCATGTTTACAGAATAGTCATACTCTCCGTTTCTTCTCTGGGAGATTTGGAGGGTTATGTACTGTCATATTTTGGAAGTGCCCCTGTATTTTTCTCTTTCTGCAAATCATGTAAGAGGGTCAGTTATTTGGTGCTTTCAGCTGGCTGACTGGGTCTCTTGACTTTGACACTTTGTGTCACCTTAGGATGATAATTTTAGGTCATGAGTGGATGTGAAAATCAGTTGGTAGTTTATTTTTGGTCTTGAAGTTTTGTGACAAAGGGTTGTAGAGTTTTATGAGTGGAGTCACTTCTTGGGGTTGGTGTTGGTGTTGGTGTTGGTGTTGGTGTTGGTAGTTCAATGTTAGTGCTGGGATGCTCTTTCACTAACCAGTTACTTAAGTAAAGTCTCTTCTTCTAAGATGCTTACCATCAGAGAATCTTTAATCTCAACATGAATCCAGGGTAAATGAGACACTTCACAGACGTACATTGCCATGGACTGACATATCTGATGCGCTTTGAACAAGCTCCTGAATTCTCTAAATCAATCTAATAAATTTATGACGTACTGGTAGATCCATCGATGTTATTCTCGCATTCATTCAGCTCCTACTAATCAATTTCTAACATCATCATTAAGTGTTTGTCAAGCTTCCTAACCACCTTTACGACCAACGCCGCCATCTGTGTCTCTGCATGAAGGTAGTTATCATTCTGCTCCATATCATTACGTTCTCCTATTTCCATACCAAGTATGGTTCCATATTGCTTTCTCACTTCTTCATAGTGCACTTTCTCATGGTCCACTTCTTCGCTGTCAGTTTCTTCACCGTACGGTCTCTTCACCCTCCACCTTTCTTAGTTCTTTATTGACCAAGCCCCACGATGGAAGTATTCCAGGTCTTCGAATTTTGACGCGGTAATAAGCTACCACAAGATGTATCTGGTCCACAAATGAGAAGCCTTTGGTGCATTCTTGCAAAGTTTCCATGGTGGATCTGTATTCTGCCATAGTGTCTGCCATATTGTGGTTTTAAAATTATTGCTCAAGATGTAGAGCAATGAGTAAGTGTAATTCTAATGGCAGTATTCGAGAAAATGGAATGGACACTTCTTGTAGAGAGACAGATTAAATTTTGAATTACGGCCTAGAGAGAGCCCCTACTTATACAATTTCTCACAAAGAAGAAGTGAACCGAGGAAGGATTTGGATATCGTGTTGGTACTGACATCAATATGATAAAAGAGTGGAATATGTAAGTGGTTGATTCAACCAACCTGTGCCTTGTTTGAACAAAGGATATACAACAGGAACGACAAAGCATTTTGTGGCACAGTGTAATACTATCAAACTGGGAGTGTTGGTCCCGCGAGGGCTTCGCAATATTCTCCAAGAATTCTGAGAGGAATGAATAAATAGTACGCGTATTTAATCCTTTCGCAAGGGCCCTATTTGGGAAATTCACGTATCTCAACTTTCGCATATTGAGGAGGGGTGGATATGCGCCTGTATATAAACCAGAGTTATGGCATGTGGAACCTTATTTTGGTTGCAGTATCTGGCCTCTTCAGCTGGTTGGTTTCTTGGCATCTGCGTTACAGCTAGGATGGTGTTGGAAGTTGTTGGATAACTCAGGCAGGGCTGATCTGATGTTATGGCGCCTCACGAGGTTGGGATAAAGAGATCTATAGGATTGCGTGAAAAAAGAATGGCTCGAGAACAGCTTTAGTTCGAACATGAAAATCTTTTAAAAAAGATTAGATAAATTCTGACAACTTAAAAAACCACGAGTTCAAACCCCCGGCTCCTTATTTTTCTTTTCAAGTTCATCGAGGAAATCTATCACGAGAAGAACCATAACTTTCTCCGTAAGAAGGAACTATTCATAGACAGTAATCCCTTTACCCTCATGAGTTGTAACCACATCATTATTGAACTGAATCAACTTTGTCTTCACACTAAATTTGTACTTCTCGTCGGCTCAAGCTTCTTTTGGTACCAATTGTATAGTCTCGTATCGACTTCCTTGGGCTCCAGAGTGGTGAGGATTATGTTTTCTCTCTGCTGGCAATAAGCCTTAACCAGTTTCCTTTTGGCACACATATCCATCTCTTTGATACGCTGTTCAAGATCCTCAAATAAATTGAGACTTTTTGCCGCCATTATTTATTATGCTTTCTGTGGTGTATATCGAGTGATATAGAGAGCATGTGAGATCAAAGTCAATGATTATGAGTGAAGAAGAGAAGTTTATACGCGGATTTGAACAAAGAGTAGTCAACTCGCCAATTAAATGAGGTTGTCTTTTTCCCCGTGGATTTACTAGTTTCCGACGTTGTTGTTGGCAACAGTTGGATTGGACTTTAAGTCTTTAACTCGAGTAATGTTGGTGTTGGTTGTTTGAGGTTGTCGTTGCAACTGTTGCCTGTGTTAGTTGTCATCTAAGGCCAGGAGGAGTTCAGGAAAACCTAATCTCAAGTTTGATCACCTTGAATTACCCTATCTTTCTCATCCCAACACACAACCCTTTGATACGAGTTGACAAATCTAGAAGATGGTCCTGACTCCTCCATCTCTGGTTGCTGTAATTTTGGAGTGTTTCGTCCATTTGGTCGTCTGGCTGAACATGATAAGCATGATCCCGTAGAAAGATGAAAACAATCTCGTTTTTTGTGCTATCGTCCAGTTCATAAATATATCTTTTAGAGCCATCGAACTTTCTGGGGTCCAGGGCTCCCGGACTTGGGAACCCCTTTTCCCAGTCTTCCCGATAAGCAATGTGGGGACCTCAAGCGGAGTGGTCATGTAACATATAATCTACATAATACTGCTTCCCTTCTTCCCAAGTTATGGCATCAGTAGCAACCCGGTTATTCTCTTTGAGCCATCCAATACCAATGGGCTCCACTGGTGAAACTTTCAAGCGTTTCCATTCGCAATGTTTCATCAAACACCTGAGGACCGGGTCATTTTTCTTCTGATGGTAAGAGGTATCGCGAAATTTCGAATAGCAAGAAAATTTTCAAGGGCCCAAGACCACCTCATCTGCGTCTACAATGGGGCAGTGCCTTAAATATCCCTTCCATATACGAAAAAGTACTACAGCTGCGATATCGCCGATTATGCTTGCTGTAACAACAACGTCCATCCTGATTCCTGGTGTCTCGCTATTCAGCCACCAAACAGGGACAAGATCTATCGAGTAGTCTTGACCGAGTGGCGGCATGACAATGATTATGTTCAAATGCAAAAATGGAGCTTAGGTACACAATAAAGCTTCCGAAAATCACGGGGCAAAATTTCGACGGAAAATAAACTTGACCAAGGAAGAGAGAGGTCTGTACTTATAGACGGTGATTATCTGGGTCTTGTGGACGATAAATTATGACTAGATTCAGCGAGTCGGCAGTCATCTCAAAGCTACGTATGACCCTCTGGGAACTTATTGACTTTTTACGTTAGGAAATTCCTAACACCGGCCTAGGGTACAAAACCTTCCCTAACGCGTACTTTTTCTAACACTAACAGTAGGTGTAAAACCTTAAATATCTAACCAAAGACATAGTTCTTCTTTACTTGTTTACGTATTTACTTGTTTATAGGCAGGGTAGGGGGAGAGAGGGGAGAGGGGGGGTATTAGGGGTATAATAGAAGTAGAGACTTATAGGATAGTAAAGTAGGAAAGTACTTACAGGTAGGGAGGGAGAGGGATAAGTGAAAACGACTAAGTACTTATAGGTAGTTTTTAGAGGTAAAGGGAGGGGGAAAGGCTTTATAATATAGACAGATAGCTCGCGGAACGCTCGGGTTGCGCTTAAACTCTCTTAAAAGCTAATTATAGGCTGTTGTCGGTTTCTAAAAGTATATCCTACTTTTTTGTGCTTGATTTAGTTAGTAACAGGTATTTCCTGACACCGTCCCTACTTTTTAATACCTAATTAGGCCTGTGTTAGGAATTTCCGTACAGTGTCAGGAATGTCCTGACACCAAGTTCCCAGAGGGTGAAGACCATCTGTATGTCACAACGGCAAAAACTCTTGGATTGTTACTCGAAACTAACTCGCTGACTCAAACTTTGGCTACACCAGTGGGACGGTATTCTGACGACTAGAAACAAGTGTATTTCATCGGCAGGCATTTTTGAGCTCGATGACTGCCATGATTAGATTTTCCAAACCTGGAATATTGAGGAGCGTCGCTAGATATTTGCTAATTCCAAATGCTCTAAATTTATGGTAGATTTGCAGAGAACTTCAAGGTAGACCTACTACGTTCATCGACATTCCTTCTTCTTTCAAACAAATATGAACGCCATATTTACTCTGCAATTAGCATTCCCCCCACACAGAATAAAATATTTGTCACTTCTTTAAAGACTCCTCTACTTGGTAGAAAACATGTAATCCCTCGAAATAGGCTGTTACATTTTGAGTATTGATTACCTTCAAGTCTCCCATGAACTTGGTAGATGAACAGGGTAAACTGGTGTCCATCGTCTCAATAACACAACATCCTACCATCTTTCTTTGTACGCTCGAAACCACTCTAAACTTCGAGTCCCCCATTTCCCCATCATATCGTCCTTCACCATACATTGTGTAACACGCTAAACAAACAAAATGTTTCCTTCATCAATCATTGATTTGCCGAAAGTACACCAAGAGTCCAAGGAGAAAAGTGACATTTTGAGTGAGGTGCTGTGACCGGAGGAATTGATAGCCGGAGTATGAGGCACCTATGAATGGTTAATATCCTTGCCTTCAAGAATTGTATTTGGGGTACATACACACTATCGGCAAAACTCGAAATCGTCATCGGAGGCAGAGCCACGGGATGTAGAGGAACGACCACTTTCTTCTTGGGCTTTTCCTTGAAGGTATTCGAGGATCAACTTGGACTTGGTTTCGTCGCTCATATCTGGTACAAGAATCGTCTCGGTGGAGCTAGAGAACAAGTCGGTATCCAGGTCGATGTCGCTTACTTTGATGCCTCCCATAGTAGGCGCGAACATCCCGTCAAGGGCATTCAACAACCACTTATTCCAGTCTCCATCCTCTGGCTCTTTGTTGACTGTATGGTTGAGGGCGTATTTGAGCTCAAAGCTCGTAGAAGTCAATGAGGCGAGGGCACGAATCTTTGGTTCGCCTTGTTTACATCCAATAACATAAGCCTTTGGGGGTTCTGGCTCTTCAGAGGTGGCGGACTCTGCCTTTGGTTGCTCTTGGGGTGTTTCGTCCTTCTTTGATGAGAGGAACCACATGATGATGATGAGTTGCGATGTCTGAGGGTAGCTCTATAAAGAGGTTGATGAATCCTTCGCTTCCAAATTCTCGCTTAGCGGTGTCGCAGAAGATATTGTAGGATGAGTTTGATGTCTGCGGCAGATCAGATCGCTTTTCAGGGAGGTACTGTGGTTGAGAGCTAGAAGGGCGAGGAGGTTGATTTGGCCTGCTCTGAATAGAATTTAATGCTAGTCGGTCAATTGACTTCCGACAAGGTGTGCTCGCTTAGCCTATCAGCTATCACGTAGCATCAATTCGCAAAGTATTATTCACTGATATCGTAGGATAGCTGCTTGTGTGAGTAGTATGTAAAGTAACCCTTGAAGTCGGATAAGTCAACAAACATTCACTGACGGATGGTCATAAAGGAGGTATAACCTCAGAGCAAAAACGTCTTAGGACAATGTAATCTTACGTTTTATTCATCAAACATAGAGTCAGCTTATTATAGACATGCACATATTAACTTCATTTAATATCATTGTACAACTGATCTCAAACAATATTTTTTAAATAGTATTATCTAGATTACTACTAAATAAGATCATATCTGAATTTTGTATTTATAATGATCTTGCTTGACAGGTTTAATGAAAGTCTATTTAGTGAATCTTGTTTATTCATTCCATTTTCAGAAATCGACAGCCACTTGTAAATATACTATATCTGATTATAAAGTTTTATTAAATCTTACTGGTAAATAGGAGAAGTACAAGCTTGTTAGGGGTATTAGGAATATATAAATGTAGTCTAAAGGAACAAATGATTAACCTTATTTTCAGGGGTTTGAAGTAATATAAGTAGCGCTTTAAGCTTACGCTAAGTAGATACTATAATACGCCCTAGACTTTAACCTTAATATCTCTATACACCACCTAAGACTCTGGTGATTGTAACGCTTAGTATAACGGTAGCGCTTCTCCTTAGATACAAGCGAGTTCATCATAATCTAATCAGAGTCATTACAAAGTCCGTAGTCAATTACTTTTAAAACAAGTGTTCTTTTCTCAAGAATACAAACTCATTCTCTACAAAAGACTTCTAAGAGAAATCCCCTTTATACAGTTCCCAGACTCAATAGTAGCAGAACTCAAAATTGCTACACTCCGTATGCATTGAAGCTAATTAAGAGTGGCCTAAGCCTTATTAACTATTGGCACGGAACCTTTGGAGGGGATTAGCGAAGGACATTTTTGAGATTTCTTTTAGTATCTACCTACCATCTTTACGGAGTAGATCACCCTATTTTGATGTCATCAGGTGAAATATTGTAGCATTTGGATTGAAAGGCGTGCTTTACCTCTCAGTCCCAAACCATAGTTACTATTTGATAAGAGTCAAATTGATTCTGTTTAGGGAGGGGTAACTTATTGTAGGTGTTTCGGAACAGCGTCCAACGCATTGGTTTTCTGGTCAATCGAAACTTTAACATTCAGCACCTTTATCAGTACAGTAACATTTTAGATTTACAATACCTATCATTATAAAATTCACGTTTTTTTTTAGGATATCTGGAGACAACTCTGCTTCTCCCCTTGCGATCCATCCAGTTCGCACGTCTGCCGCGATTGTCTAAAGATGTTGTATATAAAAACCTCGATGAAACAGTGGTTTATCATTCAATATGAGAGCGGTTGATATTATGGCCTGTCGATGCAGCAGTGTTCAATAACATCACGATCTTTTGAAGCGGCTCCAGCTACATAGGAGTTTAGATTATGCCGTCCGATGATGACAATCTCCAATTTATTTCCTGCTGCTTTTTATTCCTGACCTACGAGAGAAAAAAAGCAAAGTCAATGTGAAACTTTGGTCAGATAGTCGTTAGTATGCCATGCATACACTCATGTAAACTCAATATCATATGCCTGAATGCTTCAAACAATGATTACAAAAACTCTCAATTATACCACTAAGCTTAGCTGGTTGAGTGAGGTATCTTGGGACTTCTAACACTATAGAATTTGTCAAGAGGAAGGAACAATGCCCATGCCTCTTAGAATTATGCCACCGAACTCAAGTGCAAAGTGATACAACCAAGCCTGATATTTGCTGGATCCATAGAATGAAGAATTATCTTTCCTGAGCTTTCTCCTTCCTTGACACGCCCATGTAGAGCCAGTTCGCCGAAAATCAAACCCCCTCTCTCTTCCAAATTCTCCGTCAAGGCTCCCAACTGCGGCAGTACTCCGTGCGCACTAATGGAGGTCGAGTTACCCTCACCTTTTAAACTTGGCACCTCAAAGCTACCCTCGATCAAATCCCCCACGCCGAGAATCTTGCCGTACATCTTCCTCAACTGGTCCACTTCCTTCTCACCAACAAACACATTGAATCCTTTAACGCCGAGCGCACCACACGGATGTGTAACGTTTTCTTCATCAAGCGGGACTCTCAATCTTCTATCGGTAACATCATGACAAAAGAAAGGCAGAACCCCCCGTTGAGAAATCCCACTTTCACCTCCAATCTTCGGAAAAGTAACAAACCACTCGACTTTCTGGCCGTCAGGTCTAATTCTCGCTCCTGCTCTGGGCTTTTCATACTGGATTCCAGAAACTTCACTGAGTCGTGAGTTTACACCCTCAAAGTTCTGCTGGTAATCGACAGTTTTGGAGTCGGTGGTGAGCGCGAAATCAATGAACTCTCCTTCTTTCTTGTTACCCCACCAGTGAGTCGATCGTCCACCAGATTCGTGAGCGAAGGGTGTGAAGGCTATGAGTTCGATATAGGAACCATCTCGGAAAATTATGAGTTTGTTTTCAGTGAGACCGTCAGAGTGAGCGCCTCCAGGTGAGATGGTGAAGTTGTCAGTCAGAGAAGAGGGCAGGGAATTGAGAGTTTCGTGAGGGAGAAGAATGAGTATGTGATCTAGCGAGGGGGCCATATCAAAGAGTAGTTTGAAATATTGCGTTCCTCCGTGTAATTAGTGATTGCGTCGTGGCTTGGTTCAGGTTTTGTGAAGTTGTCGTTGTTGATTTGGTATTGATTTAAATGGAATGGAGAGGGATGCGGGGTCGAAGTAAGGTTACTAACAGATGTCGATAGCGTGACTCACTATCTAAAGTTCAAAACTGAAGCTGAAGGTGAATATCAAGGAGGAAGCATTTGTCTCATTTTATTATCTCGAAAAAAAGTGGTTTTCTGAGGGCTTTATGGCAGCAATGATCGTCTAACGGTGTCGTTGGTTGTAGATACATCACGTTAACAACGCTGTCTTATCCATCAGCCAACCCACAAGATGCAGAATGAAAACTGCCATGTATCTTCTATCAGAGATCTACAAAACTACGGTGTAAGTGAACAATCTCGTCCAAAAAGGAGAAGTTAGATTCCATATCTGTCACGTGATATAAACGTGACACAATAGTCAGGCCACTAACCCAACATGACCATCTCCTCGTTTGCTCTATTTGGTCTTCCATCCGCATAGTCCAACTTACATCCGGAAAAGTCTCACTTCCATCTCCTTTCAGAGCTTTCTGAGCTTTCTAATTCCGCTGATTCCGATACTTACATTTCATTCACATGAGAGATGCTGCAAGATTGATAGGAACCGAGATGAGGGTAAAGGCAAAAATATCCCGCCGTTCCCTTAGAATCGTGGTGCGATAGCGACCTGGTATTAGAATCCTACAAACTCGCGCTCCAGGCCTCACGATAATGGTGACTACCGAGAAAGACCTTCTGGACCTGAGTCCGGCGGGTTCACCCGGCCGCGTGTCCCTAGCAATTGGACGGTTCTTGGTCGCTAAAGGAAGGATCAAAGCCCACGCCGCTGGCTTAACAGCGGTCTATAGTATCATCAAAGTAAGATTACCTGATCGACAGGCCACCATTCCTTCTTGAGGCTTAGTGGTTTCTGAAATGCCACTAGATACCCCCTGTAGCAATTAAGCTTTAGGCGGAATGCACTTCGCAGCAATCTTCTCGGTTCACCAAGTACGCGAGTTCAAAACACCAACAACTGTATAGTTGGACAGCAAAGTCGGTGCGCTTCAGATGTACTTTTCAAAAATGCCTTTGTTTTCTCTTCCAAATACATTGGAATTTGGAATGTTCCGGTTACCTGGTCGCTTCGAAGTCAGAAATATGGTCAGACTTCGTTTTCCCACATCCTTATTTGGATCCCATCCCTGCAAGTCCATGTGCTATCTTGTAAAATCCTATTCTAGATCACCTTCATCGTGGGACTTATGGCGGCAACATCGCCCCCGGAACTTCGCACCTCTCCCGAATACCAAATGACACCGAAGCCGGTGACCTGTTTGTCAGAATATCAGCAAATCCTAACACAGTAAGGCTGAATGTACCCCAGAATCAAGATGAGCCCCCCCAAGGAATGTTTGGCTTACATGTACGACTACACTTAGAGCTCTTGGTTTTACGTTATTGGCCATTGAAGTATTTGTATTTACGCTTTAAATCTATTTTCATCTAGTATTTCATGAATTTCTTACTCTCTTCGCTTCAAGTCAAAAAGCTCCTTGAAAAAATGTGCTATTTCCAAGTCTTGGCTTTGCTGCGCACGAATGATTCAAGACCAAACCTCGTGCAGAATGGGCTGAACAGATCACACAACAAAACCGAGGTAAGAAAATCATCGTGCAATCTCTTTCCAGTCCTGAAGATAATGAATTGTACAGAATACGGAGGGTCCGCGGGCTGGAATCATTCTTCAAGTCGAGAAAAGCGTCCTGCGGCTTGGAGGATGCGTCCAAGGGTTTATTACTAGCCCCAACCCAGGTGGTCAACCTCGGAAAGATCCCATTATCGTGGGAACGTATACTGGCGCAGTGGAATATCTCCGAGTTTTCCTGCGGCTCGTCCCACGAAACGTTGCTTAGAATGAAAGCATCAGCGTCTTATCCTAGTTTTATCGATTTTCGACAATGCACGAAGGATCTGGAATCTGAATGAAGCATGCACTATGCAATGTGAGCTTTTACGACCATTTCATGGCGCTTGCTAATCTGTTGCAATCCTTCTAGGCCAGCGAAGTATACAGTTGAGCTTGTATAAAGCTATGAGCTTTCCTTTTGGCAAACGATTTCTGTATAATCCACAGGACAGCGGTTCAACAGCTCATCAGCGACCAACATTCATTCATTTTCTTTTCCATTTCCACAATCTAGATTTCATTTTTCCTCCCAATAGACTTTCATAGATCTTTTACAGCGAATCTTTAAAGTACAAGATGTTTTCCAAAATCAGTATTGCCGCTATCTTGGCCATTGCATCCACCATTGCTGCTCTTCCTCAGCAAACTGCAGTTCCAAGCCTGGGACCTCTTATCGGAGAAGAAGCCGTCATCGACAAAGCTGACTACCCACACAAACATGGAGCGATTGCCCACGCCGATGGCGTCGCTCCCTTGGCCCCATCCCCAACAACACCACCTCAAAAACGGGCCGCTTCCCAGTTGGTAATTGAAGTGATCAACAAGTTCGGAAAGGACGTTTATACCCGACATGCTCATGTAAGTTACTCAATTTAACTCATCTGGCCTATCTAATAGCAAGACTAGAACCAAGGTGGTCCAGGAGCCATCTCTGGCAACGTCGCAGACGGAGTTTTGAAGAACGGTGCCAGCGCTGCTTTTGCCGTCCCAACTGGCTGGGCTGGGAACATCGCTGTCGTTGAGAACGGCGGTGGAAGAAAAATCGTCGGTGATGAGTCTTTGATTGAAGGATCCTTTGTGGCACAAGCTGGTGTCGGATCTGGCGCAATCATTGATGTTGATGTTTCCTATGTGTAAGCGCTCTCCCAACCCCACTCATCACGAATCTTGAATACTAACCTGAACTTTCAGCTCCGGATTCTCCGTTCCTATTGTTTGCTCTTGTGACGAGGTCGGACACGTCGTCACCGGATGTAACAAGAACCTCTGGGGTCTCAACTCCTGCCCTAACGATAACCGTGTCGGATCTTGCAAGTACGTACTCAATTCTCCAACCAGACCATTCCATGAACTTCAATCTAACTTTTGAAACTATAGAAACCCCCAGAGAACCCAGGATTTCGATAATGCTCAACCTTCTAAATTCTTCGCTCCTTGTGCTCATCAAGCTTTCACTGTTCCTCGTGACCCGGGTGCCAATGCCAATAACATCTGCACCAGGGGTGTTGTCAGATGCTGTATCGGAACCAGTTGTCCTGGACATCCTTAAGTAATGTTTAATAATGGCGGAAGTTGGATGCTAGTTGGATAGTAGAAGGTGTTGGATAGAAGCGAGAGGGGATCTTAGTTGGAGAGGGGCCTAGTGTAGGTTTTTCTTAGACATCAGAGAATAATATTTTTGTTTACTCTGGAATTTTCGAGAATGTACATACAAGCGAGATCAAGGTATAATTACTCTCAACTTCTGAACCCGTGAAAGAGATCCATGGTATCTTAGATCTCCTTTTGCTCTTAGAAAACTTAGGTCCGCAACTTGGGAGCAACCAGCAGCATTTTCCGGGAGAATTATCCCACAAGGTATATTTAGGCTAATAAAAAACCCCTTTCAAGAAAAGAACTAAAACCATTCAAAACATAACTTTTGATTTTATCCGCTTCCTTGTCAATCTGGGTCATGATATCAGTAGCCTAAGGTACAGTAACAGGCCCTCTAAAAACAAGCAAGATTCTTCGATCGGAGGGAAGGAGTAGCGATTACCGAGAATATCCCCGTCCACACCGGTCCTTTTGGAAATCTCTGCGACGTGCAAAGGGTAATAAATATCAAGTACCCATTTCTCCGTTCTCCACAACGTGCTTATGAGCTGATATAAAAGCAGTGAGCTAAGCTTCCGTCCGTCCCCCCTCGCTTAAATGCTTAAGCGATGGCGAGCTCGTTCATCTCTGATCCGTGCGCTGGTAGCTTCTGAATTCCGGACATTTTGTTCAACTGGCTCCGTCAGTCCTTCATACCGGATCTGGTCAGTCCTTCATACCGGATCTGGTCAGAACTCATCCGAATGTGGGGAAGATAGTGCTAGGTGGAGGTAATACAAGGCATTGTTAGACGAAAGTTTGAAGCAACATCTAACCCGCTCCTGAAGAAAAGCTTGACTAGAGCGTATGAGGCTCGTATGGGAAAGTCCAGCCAACTTTCGGGGAGGGGTTAGATATGAGGATATTTAGGAGCTCCTACTCGGTGACTCTATTGGGCACGCAAAGTTGGTGCAGCCGCAAGCGTTGTTTTGGGGGGGAGGGGGGATTGTCACCTCACTACCACATTTTCTCCTGCTCCGACCATTCAACTTAAATAATCCAACCTAACTCAACACATCACCTTTGGAAGTGTGTGACCAGTAAGTCGTCTCGGAGGGAAATGCATGGGTAAAATGGTGAAGTAATGAATAGTGCAAAGCAGAGGTTCATACTCGCAGAAAGTTCTTCTGTTCACGCGTAGGATATCTTTATCAGCAATGTCCTCTCATAATCGTAAACATCTCTCTCAGGACTAGTACAGAGTGGTTCAATACTTGGCTAAATGAGAAACTTCCATCCGTGAATTACTGTGTTGGCACTAACACTCCACCAACACCCAGCTTACCCACTACCCATTGTATTTGTCATACGAGTACAGACAATTCACAACATTCAGTCCTGACCCTCCAACTCCTTTCTTTTTCCACTTTCTCACCACCCTTCTCCTTCCCATCATCATCATCAACCATGACATCCCCAACCACCACCACAACTCCCAGAATCATTGAGCTGGCTGCCCAGATCAGCACCTCAGTCACCCAACTGCAAGCGCATCTCTCATCTCAAAACCTACCAACCCCATCATTTGCTGAGGAAGATCCTAATGCCTTCCCACCCGAAGTATCCCATTTGAAAGACACCCTCTTAGACGCAATAGCCGAGCTCCACGAGCTCCTCCTAGACCCCCTCTCCTTACTCTTCAAATTCGCTGCTGTAAGCATACCCCCCACCCCAAGACTTGCCTTACCATACCACTTTAACAAATCCAGATCTCCAATCTAGTAAGCATCGACGCAATCAACCGTTACAAAATCCCCGATATGATCCCCACCGGTGGCCAGCTCTCTTTCGAGGACATTGCTCAAAAGACGAGTCTTGAAAAAGGACCTATCAGACGCCTCCTTCGCCACGCGATGAGCATGCGGATCCTAACCGAACCTGTGCCTGAAATGGTAGCACATACCCGCATCTCGAAATGAATGATGGTTCCGGCTATCGGGAGCTGGGTTGAGTTTGAGAGTAGGGAGACTTGGCCTGCTACTACTAGAGTAAGTGGGAAAAGATTGTATAGGAATGAGCTAACTTACATCCTTTGCTGTAGATTGTAGATGCGATGCAGAAATGGCCGAATTCACAGGATGCTAGCAAGACTGTGGGTATTTCCCTATCCTACTGTCTCCTACACAAATATATATCTCCATATCATTTGGACCGTCCCAATTCCCAATTCCAAATGTCCAGACTACCGCCCATACTAACACACACAGGCCTTCATCCTCTCCAACAACAACCTCTCAATCCCACAAATCCTCACCATAGACCCATCACGAGCACAGAGTTTCGCATATGGAATGCAAGCCATCAACCGCGTCCCCGGCTACTCCCTCACCGACATCCCCATAATCTACGATTGGGCATCTCTAGGTGACGTGACCATCATCCACATCGCCGGATCCAGGGGCCAAGCCGCCATCGAACTAGCGAGGAACTTTAAAACCATCAACTTCCTCGTTCAAGACTCCGCGAATATGATTCAAGACGCAGAATCAGGGGTTCCGGAGGAGGTAAAAGGACGGATCGAGATTATGGCTCACGACCTCTTTGAGATACAGACGATCAAGGCACGGGTGTATTTCTTCCGCATGGCTTTTCGTGGGTTGAGCGATAAACACGCCGTCCAACTTTTGAGAGCGCAATTTCCGGTTCTTGAACGTGGAACGAAGATTCTTGTTCAGGATGTATGTATGCCAGAGCGCGACAGTATCCCCTTGTGGCGAGATAGAATTTCACGGTACGTAACATAGCTAAGTATCCTTGCAATTCAGAAAAATAAGAAAATAAGAAAATTAGTGGAAACTCGTACCAGTAGGAACCTTTTCAGGTCCGTAGATCTAGCTTTGCAATGCTTTTCCAATGGTCGTGAAAGATACCTAGATGAATAGAAAGCGTTACTTACGGCAGCAAATAAACGATTCGTTCTATATCAGGTATATGTGCCTGACGAATCTTTATTGGGGATCTTGGAAATTCATTGGGATGGGTCCGCTGTTGGTGGGGTATGAAGGGGTATCGACGAAAGAATGGGTAATAGGTCCTCGGTTATATATATCTTGGTCGTTTGACGATATGTGCTATGGTAACCCCGGATTTGCCGGTTTGACCAATTAGACTATTGTATTCGCCGTACAATAGATTTGCGGAATACCATTATGGGCGTCATAAATATGATAATCCATTCTATAACGAGATTTTGTTGTGGCTTATTAGGGTGTGAAACGAGTGGGGTGGTGGGTGTGGAATGAGGAATGGAATAAGGAATGGAATGTGGCAAGTAAACACCACAACACATACAAATCTATATGAGAATCTGTGTCCCCTGACCTTAGCCAGAGAGACAAGAGTACCACTACAGTAAAATCGACGAAAAACCGCTAAAAATACAGGTAACAACACCCAAAAACAAAGGGGGGACGAGGCGGAGCAAGAGTTAGTACCGGGCGTAAACCAAAGGCGAAATAATCGCATCTGGGAATTACTTCACTTTTTACTTGTTTGTTACGTGGAGATTATACTCTAATTACTTCTTCTTTTAGGTTGCTTTATTTACTTTCGTAGGCGAGGGGTAAGCTTTAATAAAAAACCAACTTCATTTATTAATAAAAGTGACGAATAATTCGCATCCTAGAAGTGATCAAATAATACCGTCTAATCCACCATGCGTACTCATTGACGAATCACTGGTAGTGTTGATCAATTCGTCGATTTGAGGGTTACAATAGCACAGATAGGCTCACAACTACCTTAGTAATACTTTCCTCGGTATCCTTATAAAATCATACGGAATAAATCCATCCCACCATTCCAATCACTTTAAACCTACTCCTCTCCACCCTTAACAACCAAATCAAATCCCCTCCTTCCCTCCCAATTCCCAATACCTCCAAAGCTCAATCACACAACCTAATACCCCACTCTCCCTACATGAAGCATACTCCTCGTACAACTTATTCCAACAAAACTAAACATCACTTCAACAATAAATCAAACATTACTAAAAGACCCCTCATACTCTATCTATATAAGTATATTGAAGAAGTAGAAGAATCCAAGTACTTATAGTACTCGCTGGTGCTCGGACGCGTGTGGGACTACCTCCACGTGACATTCCTCGGTACTAGTAAAGGGGTACTCGTATATCGTAATAACTTAATCAGTATGAAAATAAACTCCTCGTTCCTCATTCCTCTGCCCCAAAACCCAAAACCCAACATCTCACTCGCTGAATCTCGCGTATTCTCTACTTATACCTACCTGATGCTACTATACCCACCATCTATCTCCCTCAACTTCAATAGCGAACCAAAACCAAAACCAACACAGACACAGACACATCACAGAACCATTTATTTAATAGCAGAATGCAGAAACCTAGACAAGTGAATGACTATCGCTATAGTATTATATCCCTCCATCCATTAATTTACCAAGATCTATCTATCCATGCCATCAGTATCAGTCTCTGTGACTATGACTATGCCATTTGTATGCTCTTTACTCTTTACTCTTCGCTGTGCCCGGTCTCGGTGGTATTTGCTGTATATATGATCCCTCCAACTCCAACTCCAAGTCAACTCCATCGCTAACGAAATAAGGAAACAAAAGATAGGCTTAAAAAAGGGAGAGAGAGAGACACAACTCTCTGCAGTACCTCGCTCATCCCTCCAACCGAAGCGACACCAACCCATCTATCACATAATGCACCCCCTAACCCCCTAACCCCCAACCACACCTACTTCCCCTCCCCCCCAACAACCTGCCCCTGATCAACCACCTCTCCCCCCTTTACCTTCCCATGTTTCAAATCCCGCTGTACCCCCCTCTTCCCCCTCACACTAAGTCTCCCCTCCCTCCTCTTCTCCCTAAACACCTCCTCAAGACCCTCTCCCTTCCCCCTCGCCTCCAGAACCTTCTCCGCCATCTCCACATTCTCAAACCCGCCCTGCTCTCTCCACCTCTTCCTCTCCCGTCTGCCCTTAACCCTCCCCATCAGCCCTCCTTTCTCCTGCTCGCTCTCCATAAACCCCCATACTTCCTCCAGAACCCCCCATCCATGGATCGTTTTCTGTACAGCTTCCTTGAGAGCCTCGGGCTCGAGGGCTTGCGCGTCGCGCTGTCCCTGGACGATCTGCGCTTTGCGGATGAAATGCGTGGGTTGTCGGCCTTTCATGAGTTCCTTGTGGGCGCCTTTGAGGGTGTAGGCGAAGGGTCCAAAGATGGCCGCGAGATCTTTTAACACGAAGCCAGTGAGACCGATACCGACGCCTTTCACGAAACCGATGGGTCCGTTGTCTCGAGCTCCTCGGTAGGGTTGGACGACCACGCCGGTGACGCCGTCGTAGATCCCGTAGCGGAATTCGTCGCCTGCGGCTTTGAGGCCGGATTTCATCCCCGTGATGCGTGTAGGTCTGGTGATCATAGAGTTAGTTTTGTTTAAGAAGAAGAAAGGATGAGCAGAAAGGGGATTTAACATACCGTCTCACAGTAGTATCCCCATACAATCTCGGAGCATTATGAAATCCCTGCGCAACAGCCAGTGATAGATCCATCGGTATCCGAGCCATAGCTTCGGCAGTTTCCCCCAGTCCTTTGCCCACGTCTTTCGTCATGTCTTCAGCCATAGTGTCGTTGGGGTCCGCGGAGATCATGGACTGTCGGTCTTCGGGTATGTTGTACTCGAACCCATGTTCGTGTTCTATACGTTCATCTCGACGTTTTTCGTCTTTCTTCTGCTGTTGTAATGATAAGGGTTCTCCAGTTGATGTATGTTGACCCAGAGGGGAAATCGGAGAATGGATATCTCTTGCTTCAGTTGTATCCAGTTTCTCGGCTGTGGGTTTCGTGGAGTCTTCTTTGTCTGCCGCGCCATCCGTAGTTTGACCAACAGCATCAAAAGATTTTTCCGCAATACCTTCACTCTCAAGACCATTCACAGCTTTCCCACTTTCCTTCCTGCCGTCTGCAATTGTATCTCTCCCATTCCCACTTCGCTTAGCCTTCGCAGCTTCAGCCTTCTTCTTTTTCCTCTCCTCGTGCATCGCCCGCTTCTTAGCAGTTCTCGCTAATCGAAAGGGAACACTACTAATCCCACTTGCCATCCCCGTAACACTTCTCATGATGGCAGTAGCACCACCAGTCAATGGCTCACCAGGTCCCTCAAAGTCATTCCATTCATTGTGACGAATCAGTCGAAGTTGTTTCCAAGTGATCTTTTTTCGTTCAACCAGAAGCTCCGCAGCAAGTGCACTAAGTCGTAGATTCGTATTTTTGAGTGTCCACACAGCTACTCTGTCTTCCAGAATTGAACACCTCATCGAATGTTCGCCACGTAAAACAAGGCTTCGATGAAAAGAGGTGACCGCATTCTTAGCCCCATCACCTTCCGCCTCAATATTCTTCGCCATTTCCTCAGCCGCTGCCTTTGCTTCATCAGTTAGACAGTACTTAATACCATCCGCTAGTTTATCAGCCGTCAAGTTCTTATAAGGAACCGGTTCAGCTCCCGCACCCGCTTTCCCAATCATAGATCCCCAGAACTGTTGGTCCCCAAAGAATGGGACGACCATTGTCGGTTTGCCACATTTCAATCCAATAGCAGTCGTGCCAGCTCCACCATGATGTACAACAGCACTGACCTTGGGAAATAGCCAGTCGTGAGGTGTGTTTTCAAGCATGAAAATATTATCAGGTGTATTATTCTCATCTCCCAGTCCTCCCCACCCTTTAGATACCAAAGCTCGCACTCCTGCTTTCTCTACTGCTTCGAATATCATGGTGGTGAATTTATCAGGGTCATCAACAACTATGGATCCGAAACCAATGTAAACAGGAGGTTCTCCGGCATCCAGGAATTTGACCAAATCCTCGGGAGGTTCAAATTTCGAAGCCAGATCCAGAAAGACGAAACCAGCGATATCGATTTCTGATCCCCAATCCGGTGGTTTTGGAATGAGACCCGGAGACCAGAGGTACGTGTATGGGACTTTCATTCGATATAGTTGACCAGGGGCCCATAACGTCGATACGGGCTCAAGACCAAGTGTCTTGACGCGGAAGGAGTTGATCAGATCACCAAGCCTATCAATGTTAGCGCGTATAGATATAAAGGACTATATGCAAAGACTCACCCCTGCCAAGTCATCATTTCTACCAAAGGGTATGACATGAAATTCGCATATCCAGGATCAACATTGGTCTTCTTGATATTCGCCAGAGGATGAGGAAAAGACTGCGTCGGGCTATAAGGAAACGTAAACATCAGATGCAAAGGTATCCCAAGTCGTTCAGCACAATGAATATGAGCAAAAGACGGCGGATTGGCGATAATAGCATCCGCCACAAAAGGCGCCTTAGCACCCATCATCTTCAGATTATGTGTATCCTTCTCATCATCCGTAGCATTGATACAAGCGCGCCAGAACCCCTCGAACATTTCCGCCATTTGTTCCCGTCGTCGGCCAACCTCTCCCTTCTTGAGAGTTTCCATCGTAGGGATCATACCGGGATTCTTCACCATAAAAGCCATTAATTCCGCCGGATCACCACCAACAGAGAAAAACTCTAGACCAATATCACTTTCCACGAAATCTTTAAACGCAGGATGCGTAGCAATTCTGACTCTATGTCCATATTCCTGTAGATTCTTACCCAGTTTCAGAAATGGCTGTATATCGCCACGACTCCCAATCACCATGACGACGATATTCAGCTTCGGCCGCGGTAAATCGGACGCAATCGTCGTCGACGAAGAAGTATGAGAAATATCCGGTTTCGCCTGCTTGTGGAGAAACGTAGCACCCAACGCCTTGGCCAAATACCCATGATCATTCGTCTCGTTGACACTGATATTCAGTCTCCCATCCCGCTTCGAAACCTTTCCCCTCGTCTTGAAATCATCATTCCCAACATTGAACTTATGAAAATTCCCACTACCAGACCTAGATCTCTTATCACGGCCATGTTGTTTACTTTTGGCATGATTCTTTGGTGAGATGACTTCGTCTTCGTCGGAGGATGAGCTCGAGGAGGAGGAATCGTCGTCGCGGGGTTGATCCCAAAGGGCAGCATTTAATGCAGGGACATTCGTTGCATTTCGGGCGAGGATAGATGGGAGGACAGAAGATCGATATGCTGGTTTGGGTCGTTCGGTTTGCCAATTTCGAGGTACAGCTGGTCTGGGGTTTGCACCTTCTGTAGTTAATCTGCTTTCCCCTTTGAGTTGTAAGGGATCGCTGGCACTTGGTTGGAGGGTAGCGATTGCTGGATCGCTACCGCGTCTGGCTGCAGCCATGGTTGTGAAGGAAGGTGGTTTCTCGATTCTAGTTCGAGTTGTGCTGCATCACAGTTGAAAATTATTTGACGTGGAAAACTGGAGGATCGTTGTCAAGGTAGAGACTTCACGTAAAGGGCTTCTTCTTCAGCAGAAGTGGTGGTTGTTTTTGTTGCATCGCGCATGGCAATTTACAAAGTCGATCGCAGCTCCAGGCATGGCTCGCCTGGTCAGGGAGCAAGGTTGAGTGTCGTCATTGTTGTGGCGCCGGACCACAAGCTCCGTCCAGTGAGCGGCCCCTGACGCCCCTGACCGGGTACCTCGCGTAGTACTGCCACAGCAGGGTACAGTACGAACCAGGTCCGCTATGTAGCCTGTTGTCCCTTAAACTCAATTTACGACCGGGAATAAATCAAGGAAAAGCGAAGAACCACCCAACTTAATTCCAGACGATCAGTTTTCCGTCGCGACACAACACCAATTAGAGAAATGACCACACTCGAGGCAGTGCAGAGAGACGGACTAAGCTACAGAACAGCTCAGCATGACCTGGCAACAACATACGAGGATCGCTGTACCATGTACCAAGTACCCCGCGTTAGCCAGCGCATAAGGGAATATTCCGTTCCTTGACTCTACTCGTATCTCATGAATATTTCTCCTAGTAATTATATACATATTGAAAGGAGTAGAGATGCAGGCACTAGACTAACACGGCAATCCTATAGAATGTATCATACACCTGGATTGCGCCCAACTAACCTTTTCCACGATACATCTACCGAAAAAATCATAGAATAACAATATTAGTGGCCAGTCGATAAGTAATACCTAAGCTAAGGATGCTTCATCGAAGATTTGCCCTCCAGTCCTCTCGCTCGGGCGTGTTGTTAAGACTCCTTTCGTTATTCCCATCATCTCTCGACTCCCAAAGTCGAACTTGAGCATTGTCAAATCGGACACCATCAACCCAGCTCTGCTCATCATCACCATTCTCTCTACCTCCATAGAGTCCTCGAAATCCAGTACTTGTCAGACCCGGGGGAGATTCTACTCTTCTTCGTGACGGCGTTGGTGGTGCCTGGTCAACAGCTCCATCGTGATTGCTGTAGAGCTGTCGTGATGACGATCTCGTTGTTCCATGCACCGGCGCCGTCCACGCTGGGTGATATCTCGATCGATGTCTAGCTTCAGGGAGATGATCCGGAGTTTGGGGCTGCACATCAGGTGATAGATCATCGTTGTAAACTCGATACTCACGGGGTGTATGAGATGGTCCATTTCTGGGAGAGGAATCAACGGGATATTCTCTTCGTGGCGTTGCTGAGACAGATGTTGGCGACGAGTGAGAATGCCGTGCAGAAGGACTTCTCAGCGTCGCATGAGCTCTAACACTCGATACTATTCGTGATACGAATCTAGCTGGCGTGAGAGGACGACTTGACTAGAATGGTTTGTCAGTCAGAATTCTTTGCAACATTGGGGTGCGAATTACCTGGTGGGTTAAGGATACTTCTCGGCTGGTCGCTTGACTTGGGCTTGGACTCTGTGGTCTTTCTTCGCCGAAAATGTTAGGAACTGTGGGAGAATCTGCTCTCAGTGGACTTGTATGCGGATTTGGGGGATGATATGATGATCCTGGAAGGCTTCCGGTATTGGATGAGTTGCGTGCAGATGATGAGAATGGGGGCGGCAAAGTAAGATTGTGGGATGAAGTTTCCTCTTCATCACTTTCTCTTTCTTCATCATCCTCCTCGTCATCGATTTCACTTAATGCAGGCGAAGAGAAGATAAATTCCCTGTGGCGACTCAGCTCGGGGACTGTTGCAGATTCGGCATCCTGTGTGGTATTCGTGGTAGTATCATCTTCATAAGTTGCTGTGCGAGAGCTCTCCAACGAACTGCCGCGCAGCTCCTCTCGTAAGGATATCTCATCAGATGGCCTGGTTGTATTTGTCGAAGCTGATACGGTCCGCTCTTGTTCATAGGCGGCACTTGACCTCTCGGATTCGTCAAACGAAAAGCTATTTGTCTGATGGCGCAAGGTTCGTGGACTACGTCCAGGGTGTCTTGAAGGCCTTCGCGGAGGCTCCGAGAAGAGAATTCCAGGCGTCCCATGCGAAGCAACCCGGGAAATCACACGAGGCGTAAGTGCGCATGTTGGGCGACGTTCTGGTGAGGCAGACATATTCTGGGAAAGGTAAAGTGGTGATCTTGGTAGAGGAACTCGAACTCCAACTCGATTCATAAGCCTTTCTGGTGGCTGGGGTGTAGAAACGTCATCTTCATCCGGAGCTTCAACAAATTAGCAAATATAAAACTCGCTGCTCTTGGGGCACTTACCAAAAAGCGAAGATATTTGAGACGAGCTATTTCCAGGACTTTCCACAAAGCCCCCGAAGTGGAAATCGTCATCTTTGATGGGTGATCGTGGTGCTACTTGCGAGTCTTCATTTTCTGGGGAAACATGCCTCTCAACGGATACATATTCATGCTCATCCGAACTGGACTTCTCTCCTTTTCTTGGTGATGCAGGTGGTGCTTCCACATTGATGAAGGACTCGGGTGATCTGGGTGGAATCAGTCTTTGGGGGTTAGATGACATGGCCTGCTTCTTCCGTGGTGACGGTTGTCGTCGGACGGTTACCCCTTTCAACTCCTGATTCGTTTCGGGAGCTTGTGAGTTGGGCGAACTGATGGTCAGTCTGTCAAAGTATGCTTCAACCGTTCTTAGGTGTGCGCGCTTGTCAAAATCCCGAAGATCACTTTGTCCGAGGACGATGACTGTGGGTGGAAGTCGGATCATGGCTGCATCGTTGAAGATAGTTGACCTGGGAAGCTATTGCAAAGCTCGAGATGAAACATCGGAATCTGGTGTGTTGAGAGAAGGTGTTTCGTTCTGGCATGCCAGATGGGCTCTATCGCGTAAAAAGCGAATACATACAGGCAAGAGCCGTTCTGGCCCAGAGCATATTTATTTATCTGTTCACTTGATGCAAGCAAGAGCGATTGGAAATCATCTGGAAATTATTGGGTGACGCTGGCAATCGCAAACGAGGTTGGCCTTCAGAATTATTTTTGTTGTTGGCAGGAACGATTGAAGTTGAGGTTGACTGAAGGAATGGCAAGCGCGATACAGATGGCATTCCAAAACTGAAGGCTCTCACAACATCCCCGCTCTCACGTCAGAACCATTGGACATCGGGAAGCTCCCGAGGTGCATTCCCTGCAGCTGCGTGATGGTGTCTTGGTGAAAAATAAAGTTTCTTCGGTCGAATATCCTTGACGCGAGCAATCGGAGTGGTCATGTATCATATCGCCTTCTTTTCAAGGGACGTGACGCTTGTAGACGAAGAAATGAAGAAGCTTGCGACGGTGTTATTGTCAGCGTTGAGAGAGGAGGACTGGTTTCAAATCGACACTTATGTACAGTACGACTCCAAGGACCCCAGAGCACTGCCAAACTCCGGCATCAAGACTTTCGCTTATATATTCGACCAATTAATTTGGCTTCCAAGGTTCTGTGGGGTGAGAGGCCTCGTATACAACTACCTGGGTATGCCTAACTCTCTACCTGCCTACCTAGCAGTTCGCGGAACGCAAGTTCTGGAACCTTACCTAAGGGTTGGTAACTGCATGTCACGTTCGTACCTTCCTTCTTCTACCCGTAAGATACCTACACTACCCTACATTACATCCATCCAAAACTCAAGACTCGCAATCGCGAGGAAGGACCGTACAGAGCCACACAAGCGAACATCCCCAAAATGGCAAACCGCTCTTTCCTCTTTCCTCTGCCCTTGGGAGACGTGAAAGCGAAAACTTTGGCGGATACACAGATTCACAATAATACCTAGAAAGTCTGACTTCCACCAACTAGGTACCTATATCTCCACTGAGACGAACCCCTCTGTATTGTATATTGTGCTCGGGATTTGAGAGACGGTATGAACTATGTGAATGTGTATTGGAGTGCTTGTTTCAAGCTTCTGCTAGACTTACTTGAAAGGTTCGGGATGTCGTGAGAACTCAACATGTAACTTGTTAGAGGTTAATGGTAATGGGGATCCGCATACGGGTGATGGTCCTGATTCTGGTGCTCGGGTTAGGTTACTTACTATCATGAATGAGTATGAGAGTATTGTTGCAGGTGTAGGTATGTTTTCTTATTTTTTCTGGAAGACGCCTGTGTAAAGCTTCACTTCGAGTCCCTTGAGTGTGCTTGAGTAGCGCCTCAAATCCAAATTTTCTCGCTTTCATCCAAGGGCTTGTATAGTTAGATATCCCTCCCCCCTTTCTTTTCAGTAGGGATGCTAGGTGTACCTTTCTATAATTCACTTGTAATGTACTTGCTAGACGACTTGTATAGCAATACCTTTTTGTTGTAGAACATTACAGAGTAATAGCCTGGTCTCTTGAATTCTCCCGTGGACTCACGACCTTGGGTCATAGAGCCACGTTTTGGGACAAGTTCATTACGAGATTCACCTGAGGCTTTTTAGTTAGACAGGACGTAAATCTTCACTTTATATTATAGCTAAGCCAAGCCCCAAGAGCAGATACCTGCTGCAACCTTTGATGTTATCATCTACAACGAGTACAAGACACCACCTCACAAATACCACCTCCATCAACTAGAACAATCTCAACTCATTGCGAACAAGGCCTTCTCGCCTCTTCTGACCGAGGAAGGCAGAACGGACACCACGGAGTTTGAGAATCTGTACATCTGCGAAGTCCAGCTGAGAGCATTCCCCACTCAACGACCCAAGATGTCGAATCTTCCCGCCGTTCAAGACAATGACGAAACATCGACACATTGTCTTTACATGTGGAAGGCAGATTCAGCTATGCCATATCGACCTATGTACCAAGATCATGAAAACAACATCAACGGCCGTGGCGACAATTCAAACTCCACCGCAGAGCCAAATTCTCAAGCAGGACATGGCGAGGAAAAGCGCAACAACGACATGCCAGTATTCTCTTGCTTTCCGAACATTCCGAAAGAAATACGCTTGAATATTTGGGAGCTGGTAGCCTGTGGTGATCCCAAAACCGTTGATATCTGGGCACATCTAAAGCTCGGTATCACGTCCGACGAATTGACTTGGTCTCAACATGTCCCTGAAGAGTACCTCAAATACATGACACTTTCGCAGGCCAAGAATGTACCCCCCATTCTTCACGTCTGCCATGAAGCCCGCACGATCGGTCTCAAATACTACACTCCTGAAGTCGAAACGAAAGGCGCTTTCAATCTTCCCAACAATCTGGACCGGGTGGTTACTCCACGGATATGGGTGAATTGGACCATTGATACTTTACTTTTGGGAACATGCTCGGAGAGGCTTTTAGGGATTCAATCGGGACATTACTTCAGAATCGAGGATTTTGGCATGTTGCATCATGTGGAAATGGTCTTGAAACATCTTCCTCGAGGGATGGCTACATTGGCTCTCCACCATACGGACGTCAATTTCATTCAACAATCAAACCTCATTGATTACCCCGGTGAAATTATTTTGTATAGATTCACTGAGGCATCGTTTCCGAAGAAGGTGTTTGGCGTTCCTGATAGCCACCCAATGAGTGCCTACTCCTTGATCTTATCTGAACCTGGTATTCTCCAATCTACACGCTTCTGGGTTACTACGCGGCATGTGATTTCAAATAGTTTACTGCATTGGATGATGAACCGGAAGGGGGATGATTGGAAGAGGCCAAACATTGAGTTGAAGGTGTGGGGTCAACCAGATTGCCAGCTGGATCTGTGGGATGATACATCTCCAGTTCGTGATTATCAGACAAATGAACTTGGATGGACTGATTTGTTGGTGAGCACGTGTGAGGATTAGTTGGGCTTCAAGAAAGTCTGGTGGTGCCTATGGAACTGGTTGACCACAGTAAAGGAGAGATACTAGTAAGGTGCATGATGGACAGACAGTACTCTACTTCACTGGACGACAATTAAAACAGTGGTGTCAGAAGACTTAAAGAAGTGACGTATTATTATCTTTGTGAAATTACCTATTGAGGTGTGGTGGAGGTAACATGTGACTTTCCGGTTCCACTTCCTTTTCTGGCCCACTCGCTTAATTGATACAGCAGTTTTGGCCTGCCGACTATGCCCTTTTTGAATTTTTCCAATATATTCGCGCACACAACTGTTTCTTTATTTTCCGGAAGACTTCTGTCTTCAATCCTCTTCTAAACCTGTCTGCTCAACACCACACTTGCACACAACATCTTCAATCTACTCTGCTGCGAACCAAAAGTGAGTCTCATGTCCTGAAGAGCAAATGCGAACCTCATATCCTGACTAGATTCCAGTCTCGTCTGCTCAACTCAATCTCACAAACTGCAACCTTTCCAAATACCATACGACATTGTCTGGGTTCCGACATCTGCCACCGACACCTCCAATTCTTCAAAACCACGAGACAGCGAAATATCCCAACCACAACGACACTAGTGTGCAAGTTCCACTTCTCCCTTACGCCAGTCTGTACACAAGATCCAGTATCACTTCACGCCTATCCTCTGGTAACTTTCGACATTCTTGTGTCGCCGACCTCTGTCGTTCTCCTCAGCCTGCCCAACCTGTTCAACGAAGCTTGGAAGCAGCAGACTCAACTGAACTGCATCTTGTAAGTAACACATCCTCTCCCTTCTCTGGCTTTTCTGACGAGTCTAAGTGACAAAGTCCCTTGGTCAATTGACCCTCCACTCTCTCTGGATCGTCAACGACACAGACTGACAAGACGACTTCACCAGGTCTCATCGAGCCCATAACGCATTTAAAACTTTCATACGCTAGGCAAAGATGAACGACTATATCCTCCACGATAGCGTCACTTCCAGGTCTTCAATCGTCCAAAAGACCAGTGGCTCTGGCACGCCACGGTCGCTGGCTCAACTGCGGCCCCCAGAGTTACTGCTGCTTGTGCTTCTGCCGCTGGCCTCGCTTAAAGTGCATGTCTCTTCATGTTGCTCTCTTGGGTGTTATCAACGGTTGCCTTTTAAGGCATCCTTGCGGGTTTGGAACAACAACAACCAAGAGAGCAACATGAAGGACATGCTACTGAACAACCCATTTCATGTTGCTCTCTTGTTGATATCGACGGTAGCCTTCCAGGGCTTCCTTTCGGGTTTGGAAGAACATCAATCAAGAGAGCAACATGAAGAGAATGCCCCTAAACTCATCACATGCAAGTCTCAAGACCAAGCATTCTCAACCCATTGACCTTAATTCGTACTGACGGCTCCCTTCATAGTCACTAGAGAGCAAATGGGTGCAATGACTCGGGAAGTCTACGGTATGTTGCGTGAGGAACTCATCCAACATCACGACACCAAAGACTTGAGATCACATGTCATCGCTAGACAAGTCGCTCTTCTTCAATGGTGTGAAGCTGATGATTGGCTGACCAAACATCTGAAAGAAAACGCTTGAAACCTCAACAATGTCGCTGATTTCCGTTTTCATCTTATTTCGCAGCTCACTGGAGAGGGGTTAAGATGACATGTGGTCGCCCGAGGGGTGTTTGTGTAGATAGACCTGTATTGTATGAGTCATTGTAATCAATTCAATATGTCTTTGAATATCCAAATATGATCTCCATCCAGAGACTTGAACAATGCCCTCATCAGTTTTTTTAGTTCTACAGATTGTAAATGATTGTGACTGCTATTTCCGATCATGTATTGTACTCTGTGATTTGTTCTAAATTTTCGCTCAATTAACCTTATTGATAAAGTCAAGAAAGAAACTGGGCTATCTCCAGCATGAAACTCATCAATTAACGGCGGTTAAATGCATGCGGAAGGCCATTTATCAGAAGGTGTATGGCCAGGAATCTGTTTGAGGGAAGTGGCGGACGTTGAAGTGAATTGATGTTCAGGTCCTGCGATGATGTGTTGCTTACTGCTTTTGAGAAAGCGTTGTGAGCTAATAGGACTTTAAGCCAGCTACTGTGTCAGACTAAGGATATGGAGAAGATCGAAGTAGCGTTTCTTTCTTTTCGTTTGTTCGTTTGTTTGTTGGTGGTTGTAACTTTTGCGTCTCTTTAACTTTTCCGTCTCTTCAACTTTTCCTGCTTGCTTACAACTCTGCCTGCTTGGAACCCTGTGTGCCTGAGCTTTGCTTGTTTATGGACGCTGGTGCGTTTTCTCTGGTGGGGGGATATTTGGCACTTAGGGGCTGGCACAGGAGATTCATATTGTAGTAACTTTAGTATATTAAGAACCATAACAGGTTCTGCTACTTGCTCTTCCTTTCTTTGAGAGACTCACATGTCGTTAATATGTATATAGTATTGTTATTGCGACTGGGATTTGTCGCACATAGGTAATGTCCAAAATTGTAAAATAATTGGAAGCTCTATTATATAACAGATCATGAAAATGTTTCAACATCAATACTTGTAGTATTCCAGAGATTTTGGTTTCTTGTGTTGGTGATCTAGATAGGGTTGGGATGCTAAGGTGAGAGATTCGCTTAAGTGAGGATGGGAACATCAACAACTTCAGTCGGCTTTACCACCTCTACCCTTGTCGGCCCGAACCTTGCCGACGCGCTTATTTTCTTAGGTCTCTTTGCTTAAACAACTTCAAGATTTTCAAGAGTATATCCACCACGGTGATGGATTCAACCAACACCGCCATGGACCTAGCCACATCTCCAGAAGTTGCGTCAGAGTGTGCGACCAGCTTGTCTGACCAGTCCAATTGTGCGAGAGACGGTACAATGGTAATCAATGGAGAGCTTGAGCAGCAGCAACAGCAGCACAGCTCTCGTTCCCGCTACGTTGACATCCACCAATTTAGATGTGCTTCATCTGATTGCCAAATATGTTAGTATGCGCTTCTTCCAAAGCTACACATTATACTGACGAATCTTTAACTATTAGCTTACCAAGGCTGATCTATTCAACCTCGCTAGGTCCTGCAGAACGTTGCACATAGATTTGTCGCCCTTTCTCTACTTGTCCTACACCATTGAAGTTCCACTCTTTACTACACCTCTCAACGATTACACCCAGATCTCAGGTCTACGAAACTCCAGATCTCCATTCAAACCAGCACATTTCAAGCAATTGACAATACTAATTCCACGAACGTCGAGACTTCGATGTTGCTGCGCTAGAGGACGTGCTATATCTCCAGAATATCGTCGTGAGATTCAAACTGTCTACGAAGAGATACGTTCTCTGCTACGCGCAATGCCTCCGGACATTTTGAAAAGCTTCACGTAGGGTCCCTTGCAACCACAATTATGAATAATGTTTTCTGACCTTTGAAATAGCTGGGATATGGGCTCAAATCGAAATGTCGCTCGATCTCCATTGCATGAGATTTACCGCCAGCGTAATTCTTTGGAGTCTCTCACCGTGTATCATTTCGCTGAGTACGCAAACTCCCCCATCGATGAAGGTATTCCTACTCTACCACAGTTCAACGACCTTCAACGTTTGAGTTACAATGGCATATTCTCCGACTATCACCTGTATACATTGAAGGCATTCATTTACCACCATGGACAGAAGCTCAAAAAGCTACAGCTACATTTCGATTTTCGCGCAGTCACACGTGGGACCAAACGACAATTCAACGGAGAACTACATCCATCTCCGTACCCTTCCAGCGGTCGGGGCCGCTTGCCTTTTGGAGACTTTTCAAAGGACATACTGCAAATCACTCCCAGTATTGCACCGAAACGTCTCACTTCTTTACAAGAGTTATCCTTGTGCCATGCAACACTACGTCGTGGCGGACAGGAAATGGTAGAAGCACTTAACATGGCCAACTTGCGAAAATTGAAGTTCATTGAATGTGTGGGTGCCCTTGGTCTATTTTCTTTTCTTGCAAGTGGGGGCTTCGAGATAAAGATGAAGAGATTTGAGTTGAAACATACTGAGTCTTGGCTATATCGTGAACCGCAACGGTCTGCAGGTTTTACTGGGGCCCCTGTGGGCGTTCTACCGGCCGATCAAGTAGCTTCCTTTCTTCAATCGTTCTCTGGATTGGAAGCAGGATACATTAAATTATACGTTCCATTCATACTTCGACCGCTTCGAGATGTAAGTCATAACCTTTTCTATGTTTCTTCAAGTCTGCAATGTCGCTTGGGAGTTTCTTTTCTTCTTTTGCCTGTCAGAGAATCACGCTAACTCAAGCTTCAAAAGTGTCCTATTCCGCCGTCCTTGCTTGGCCATATTGCAACCTTGAAGAGCTTGTACATACACGACCTCGAAGATTACGCCTTCCCTTTCTGGACTGACACCTATGACATAATTTACACGAGTCCTCAATTGGTATATAGAGGGGTGTATTTTGATGCCGGTGTCATAGTAAGCTCAATTGCACATTCCCATAAATAAGGTTTAGACTTGCACATAAGCTTATACCTTGGCAGCTCTACCGCCTTCGCCACCTCGAAGTCCGCCCCCACTGGAAGTTCCTCCATTTCCGGTACTCAAACAGCAAGCGACGGTACCTACACGAAAAGCCCTGTCCCGGTGGATTCGATAACTCACATTGGCTTGATCAAGAAGCCGGGAGAGGTGCTTTGGGGACTGAAGCCGTTGCAGATGACCCCTTTTTTCTTCGTGAGAACAGTGATCTGCAAGAGTTTGTGCGCTGGGCTTTTGGAATCCCGAGTTTGAAGGTGTTTGCTGTGGGGGATTTTTCGTACAATGGTCGTTTTGCAAAGGAGAATCTTCTTGTTTGTCGTGCAGATGATGGAGCGGGTGGGTATCGGTTGTTAGATAGGAAGGATGTGGAGCTTTGGGAATTGGTGGATGATAGTCTTGATTTGCTGGCTGCTTGCCCACGAGAGATGATTTATTAAGGAATCGTTAAGAATAATAAAAAAAGGGGTTTTTAGAGCTAAATGTTTTCTTTTCGAAATTGGAGCAACTAATTATATCGATTTCTATTTACTAATTACGGCATCCCGAATCTACTACTAAACCAGATGACTAAATCGAAAATCGCAAAAGTCACTTTTAAGGTTATTTTATAGGAAATCGCAAGTCGTACATCGTAAAGTGGCTTAGGTTTAGGGTTATATACTAGCGCTAGAATTAAAGGTAAAACTACTCGAATACTCCTGCCCTTGAATATAACTCGAACGCTCCTTTAACTCTACCCCCCTATTATATACCCCTGCTCTAGTAGCTAGAGGTTTTGTTATAACGTAACCCTCTGCTCCCCGGTAAGCAAATAAATACCCCCTATCCCTTCTTATTGTCGCTATTACTATCGCTATCGTAGTTGTAAAGAGTTGTTGTAAAGAAAGAGGAGAGAAAGAGGAGAGAAAGAGGAGAGAAAGTAGGAGGGGAGAGAAGATAGGCAAGTAGTAAACAATTATTAGTATAACACGTACTAGCCTAGCTGTCTTAGGAAGGTAGTATTCGCGGCTAGGGATAAGCGACATATACGAAAATATTTCCCCGTATCTATCCCCTCCGCTACCCTCTCTCTCTCTCTCTCTCTCTCTCTCCTAAATAGTATACTAGGGCACAACCCCTATACGACAGTAGGTATAGGTAATAGCTGGGGGGGAGGTAGGAGGTAGGAGGTAGGGTGCGATAGCGAGGGCACGATAGTAAGGGTAGCGAGTGTATATATAAAAATTTCAAGGCTACGAAGTTTAAGCGAGGGTAGGGGTGTAGGGGTATAGGCACTCTGGCATAGTAGTAGTAAATATATGACTTTTGAGATTTGCGATATACGATTAAGTTATCTAGTTTAGTAGTAGATCCGGGATACCGTACTAATATAGTTTGGAATAACTAAATTACTAGTTATTAATATAAAGTATAATAACTATAAATAGTATTTGTAAAATCCTTACTAGTTCTTATACACCTATTTTAGAATAATACTATTCTAGAAAGCTTAAACAACTAGTTTATATATAAATAGTTTAAAGTAGTTATTATTTTTTATCTTTATATTTAAATATTTAGATTAATTTATTTAATAATAATTAAATTACTTATACTAGAGGTTTAGTATAATTATATTTTAAACTATATTAAAGTAATAACTACGTCTTTTATAAAGGTATATTATACGTAGAGTATATCTTAAAGGAATTTTAGTATAGAAAACCGCGGAAATAGCTATGTAGAATTCCGCGGTATTATATCGAAAAAGTTAGTACTACTTCTACTTATATAATTAATTGTTAAATAAGGTAATACTATAAGTATAATGTTTTTCGAGTAAAATAGTTACTTAGCTATAAGTAAAAGAACTACCAAGCGATAATTTAATAATAGTAACGTTTTAGTAGTAAAGTTATAAAGTGTTTATAAGTACGCGCTTACTAAGAAGAAACTATACTATATTTGTCCCTCTAAGTATTTAAAGGGTATTAAACCTTCGAATTAAAGCGTATTTAGCCCTCGAATTAAGCTATATTAAAGGCGTATTTACCCCTAGAATTAAAGCGTATTTATCCCTTGAATTAAAGCGTATTTAGCCCTCGAATTAAGCTATATTAAAGGCGTATTTAGCCCTTAAATTAAAGCGTATTTATTCCTCGAATTAAGGTATATCTATCCCTTAAATTAAAGCGTATTTAGCCCTTAAATTAAAATGTATCTAACCCCCGAATTAAAGCGTATTTATTCCTCGAATTATAACGTATTTAGCCCTTAAATTAAAGCGTATTTAAAGCGTATTCGACCCTTAAATTAAAGCGTATCTAACCCTTATATTAAAGTGTATTTAGCGTTCTAATTAAAGTATATTTAAAGCGTATTTAGTCCTAAGTATATAAGAGTATTTTCTATTTATATTCTACTAACCCTAATTATTAACTCTAACCCTTCTTTCGTTATATCTAAGGTATTTAAGGTAGACTTAGATATATTAAAAGGATATATAAATTATATATAATTCTAGGTTTTTCGCGAATATATCTACTAGTATTCCTAGCGTCTAATTAGATAGATATAAAGGATATATAGTAGTATTAGTAGCGTAGAATTCTGTAATAGAAAAATCGCTTCTATAAAACTACGATATATATAATTTAAAGTTTAGTAAATACTAGTTACTAAAATAATTAGAGTATTATAAATTAGTATACATATATATATATTATTTACTTTAAAACTATTTAAAGATTCGAAGTACTTAAACTATAATTAATAACTAATATAATAGTATATCTTTTTATAAATTAATATAAAGAGCTATTTATATATAAGATTAATTTATAAAAAAGAGATAATAGTTATTTACCTAGTTATTAGAAATAAATTAATAGAAAATAACCTATACTTTAGGTAAATAAATAATTAAGTAATAATTAAAGATATCTAAGTATAATTATTAAAAGTTTTCTATATACTAGAATAAGCTAGAAAAGTAAGTTAGCTTATTAGATTTACTAAGAAATAATTCGTATAATATAAGTCCTTTATATAATACTATAACTAGATCGTACTATTAAAATCGATCCCTAGTTTATAAAACTACAGAGTTTAATAACCTTAGTTTTGTGACAGACGTGCTTCTGGACAGTCGGAACAAACACTCTATTCTTAGGACAAAAGACGAGGAGAGAAGGAGAGCTCGAGAGAGCTGGGAACTAAATACAGGTCGCGCACGCTAGTACTAGCGCGCCTCGCTAAGCGAGCATGTGACATCCAGCCCTCGTGACCATAACCGTCACAAGTTTAGTCCTTAATCAATTCGGGTTTATCCCGTCGACACTACATATGTACATTTCGATTTTTAAGTTTGCGATTTCCTATTTAAGCGGTCGGAGAGGTCGGAATTGTGCCTAGGCGCGCTACGGGGCTTGGCCCGACTAGCTCCGCACTAATTAGACTATACTATTGTTGGTTACCAAGACTTAAAGTGGGCATCGCCAACTTCAAAATCGAAATGTACATATGCAGTGTCGAGGGGATAATATTGAAAACCAAACTTAAAACCGATTCCACTAAACTAATGTCCCTTCTTAACAGGGCCAGGCAGTGGAATTAAACTCGGCGAGCCTGCTCGAGCGGCCAGTTTCCCACTTCCTTCGTCCCTCTTCTTGATATCACTACCAATCACATCCCGAATCTATGAATGGGAGTTCGATTAGCTATTTGAATCACCTCCTCCACTGTTGTCACCTTTTGACGGGAGGAAAGCTTCTTTAAGCTTGCCCGCTCTAGTATTTGTGGTGGTCCAATCGCGTTCAAGCTGCAGGGGTATCTTCTGTTCTGTATTTGGTGGCTCTCGTGCTGGGAAGGCAAAAACAGTCGCAAACTGCGCGCTAATAAGAAGGATTTGGGTAAGACGCGTTTTGATAAGGATTGAGAGGTTTCTGTGATTGATGTCTTTTCAGGCAATGTAGATTGACCCACGAAAGGAATCAATGAGTAGATTGTAAGTAAATGTTCAACAAGAGCAGAGGTTCTGTGGTCTTATATAGCCCGTTTCTAGGTACAAGGTTGAAGAAAGTTGATAAAAAGACCTTGGATTCGACGTCGCGAAGCCCTGTTTAAGATTTACAGAGAGAGGAATACCAGTTGGTGATTACAGAAACTCGTAGAGGCGAACGGCATAACCATTACTTCGGTTGAACCTAATTCGCTTTATATTCGAGCCTAGAAGCTTTCAAAGCCCACGTACTTCATATTTCCCAGATGAGCTAATTTAAATTGACCCTCTTTTGTCGGAATGTCAAAAGTATTTCTACAATAGAAGACGCGGCACCAGGGATTCTTAGACCCGTGAGTTGGCAATTTTGATTAAATGTACTTCATATCCCCTGGAGAGCATCGAGGCCTCGAAGAAACGCGAACTTGAAGTGGAGTAAAAGTCTCTCCTACTACAAGCATCTTCCCTGTAAAACAAAGTCGTTTAGCTAACCAGGCCGCTTTTGAAAGAATTTAAGCCTTAATTTAACATACCTATCGCATACACGTACAGTATATACAATTTGAGTGAACGGCTACATTTGGGCTTCGAATCCTTCGATATACTTGCAAGGATATAGTATGGTAACAAAGTTAAGAAAACACCAAAGCCAATGCAAAATCCTATTAGATGTGAATTGATTTTGTTATACTTAACTTAACTTAGCTCTAAGTAATTCTAAGTAGTGCTCGAGTCGCTGAGTAGCTTATTATAACGCTAAGCCTTTTATAGTCTTATGGTCTTCTTGTCTCTTAATTATACATTTCTCTTATATTTAGTTCTACTTTATATTCTCTGCCTTCTTAATACTTAGTTGTAAATCTATTTCTGGTAATTACTATTTTATAACCTTTACACTTTTTGAGTGTTCTTTCATCAAACAAGAAGCTTTTTTCTACTAAGCACTCTATTACTAACAACAAGAACCCCGTCTAGCCAACGGTCCACGCCAAAAGTAGAAGAACCCTCTAACACCACCAGGGATCTCATCACATCGCCCAGCAGACGGCTCCTCATACACCATCGGCAAAACAACTCTCGGCTGACCCTCAACCACTTCTCCAAACCTATGCTCTGGCAATTGAGAGATACACTGCCCATTCTCCACCTCCTTGACCTCGAACTTCGGGACGGGCCATAGGATATCCCTCATCCAATCCTCCGGGACATCACCTGGTTTGAGTCCCAACTCAAGTCTCTTCTTATTCCTAGCTCGTTTTAGTTCGGCGTGCAAAGACTGGTCTACTTCGGTGCACCAGTGGCATTCTTCAAGGGATTCGGTGATTTTGGGAGTGTAGTTTGGACAGGTCGTTTCGATGCCGGCTCGGCCGGGTGTGCAAGGGCGGGGTGTGCAAGGGCGAATTGAGGTTGTGTCGGTTAGGCTGTGTTTGCAGGTGTAGTGGGTGGATTCGGAGTAACACATTTTTGATGGGGTATAATCGGCGTTGGGTTTTTGTTTTAGAGCTTCTACATTGGTGAGTGGGTGATGGAATACATGGCAAGGATATTTCTATGTTTTCTTTTGAGCTCTGTTCATAGGGGGACAGACAAAGGTTTCTGAATGCTGTTGTCTCGAAGAATTCTCTTCGTTCAAAAGTCCTGATGAGACAATGGGATTCACAATAACTAAATTTTTCTTCTTTGTTTTCACCTCCTGAAACATCTCTGTGAATCACCGTCTTTCTTTGTCGAGTCTTGATTCAAGAGAGGAATAGTGTTCAGACCTATAAACAAAAGTCATCGAATATTTGATATGAACTCTCCATTTCCAAGTGTTCCACGCTATCTTAAAGTTCCCTTGAATATCTCATAGTCCAAAACATACCACAGATACACACAGAAACACAGACACATCAAAGCAAACCAAAATGTGCTACTTCAAAGCCAGTTTCTACACCTGCTCCCACAACGCCTCGCCCAGTCATATGCACACCTGCTCCGGCTTGTGGGTTGGCAAAGAACGCCAATGTCCAGACTACGACTCAGACGTCCAAGTTCTCAAACGAGAATGCGACTACTGCGAAGGCATTAAGATGCAACGCCGGATGAAAGAGGCAGAAGAACGAGATAAACTTGTTGCTGAGCAAGAAAGCTTCGGAAGTTTACTCGCATGGACGATGATGTATTTTTGCTGTTTTCCTTGCACAGGGAGTTGGAGACATTTTTGTGCAGAAGATTGAGGGAGATCGAGAAATAGAAAGGATGAGGAGTCATAAACTTTGATATCCTTGCTAGATGATTGAAATTCCTTTTTGCCTGTCTTTCTGGAGACAGATCTCCATAGGTGGTAGCTTGTTGATATATATCCACCATGACCTTTTCCTCTACTCCCTATTCCTATCTAATAATCCATTTTTTCTTTGAAGCAATCTTTCCCATGCCTTTCCTGACAATTATTGAAACCCTTTGCCTCTTCAAATGTGAACTTATTTGCTGAATTTCAGCGCTGCATCTCCTGTCCCTGCTACAATCTTTCCTGCGCAACGAGAAACTAATTCTTTGCCAACAGACATACCCCCTCTTAGGCAATACCTGGGTTTAGAGAAAAATGGTGAATGCAATCTTCCTCAAAGTTGGATGAGGAAAGGGTGCCAGATTTGAGACTGTGGTCGGTTGGGGGAAAGCGCGGCAGGAGCGAACTTGAACCAGGTCTCAATTTCTGCGATGCTTTTAGTGTTTGGTTAAGGCATATGATGAGGTGGAGGTTGCTCCTCCTCCCAATGACTTGACGTCGAATCTCATGCTTCAAACTGTCCAAGTGAACAAAGCAGCGCAACACAAGTGTAAAGGCCAGGTTTGACCTCACTTCAGCCTTCTTCCCGCTTAGAGGGTTAGCGCCAAGATATGAGGAAGGGTTATATAAAAGCTGCTCAAGTACAAAACCCCCTTCGCCCTCGTCTCATTTGCAGATGTGAATTTGTGACCATCGGAATGGGCCACGAGGTACTCGTAACTATAACAACACCCATCATCCGCTAAGCTTTTGTGCCTCAGTGCCAGTCTTTGGAATACATGAATAATAAAGCATACGATTGATTCTAAGTATACGTATGTTCTGGGGGTATCATAGCTGACTAATATATCATTCCTTGACCTCCGCTTCAACCTTCCAATCGACTTTCAGACCCTTCGCAATCTTGTCAAAGTATTTCTCTATCTCGCCAGCCGCAAGAACAGTCGCACCTGGACCTAACTCAATTCTCAACCGGATACCAACCTTGTGGCCTTTCTTACCAAGTCCATAAGTGACATCTGGCTTCAGAGAAATATGATTCTGGATAACCTCCTCACTCACAGGAGCTGCCGGCATCACATGAGCCAGCATTCTCACCAAACAGCCAACATAGCGACACCAAAAACTCAGCTCATGGCCGATTAACAACTGAAGACTTTCAGCCAGTTCCTTATCCTTAGGCCCAAGATCTGAGCCCCATCTCGAGCACATAGTGAGAGCAATGACTGCTCTCAATTCATGCGTCAATCCGGGGAATCCTGCTAGTGGGCCAGAGATGGGGTCATGAAGAGATTTGGCGGAGTTTGCGCTGTCTCGGTCGCCCATTTCCTGCCAGCTAGAATGTGCTATGTATTTCAGAATCTCGCTAGAGAATATTGCTGGTGATTCTTTGGTCATGCCGGATTGTATTGCGGTCACGATCGCATCAGTTGCTGCGTTGTTATCTGATGCAACATTGCCAGGAATCAGAGACAGCGGATTTGTCTCTCGCAACTCAGGGGGTAATTTCATATACAAAACTCCTTCACGGTTGCCTCCACTGCAAAACACGACTTGCTTGATCTTGGGTACGGCATCGACAAGAGCCTCCACCACTGTAGCAATCGCGGGAAATTGTTCTCTTCTTCTCTTGGATAGTCCGTATATTTTTCCTTCTTCAGACTTATTGACATGAAGCATCTCCCGCCACTTGACGAAGCGCTCACCGGGCGTCGTGTATCCGCCAATTGCAGGAATCGGATATCGCATTTTCTCGGTATGCATTAACATACTGCCATACCCGCGAAATCCTCCACCACAGAAGTATATTGTAATGCCATCATCATGTTCTGCCTGTTGCTTCAGCCTCGAAAACCGACTTGTCAGGCCTTCAAATGTCTCTTTCATCAGCGAACGCAATTCTTTCTTGGCTGTCTGCCCCTCATCTTGAGCTGACAATGCAGCCGTAAGCTTCGCAGCACCGAAAGGCATACTCGTTGCAGCCTCTGCGGCTAGGATATCGTAATTAGGGTGCTCAGTTGAATTGACATAAGTCATCTGCACACTACCCCCTCCCAAATCCATAAAAAGGCCATCAACATGGTGAAATCCACTTCTGGCACCCATAGCTCCAAAGAGACTCTCCATATTAGGACTCAGAATATCGACCACTAGCCCACTTGCTTCCTTGATCGCGCCTAGCATTTCGTCTCGATTCTTGGCCGTACGCATGGCCTCGGTCGCGAATACACTAGTGTTTGTCTGCTGTACGCCATATCCATCGCATATCTTCCTGAATCTTGCCATAGTCTGCGCGACTCGATTGATAGTATCGGGAGAGAAATGGAAGGGTTTCGCGTCGGCTGTCGATTCGTGGAGGGCATCGTAAAGAGATATACCGGCGCGTTCGCGGTAGATACAATTCAGGGCTCGACTGGTGGGTAAAGCGAGATCTGAAATCGAAAATCGAATGCCATTGCTAACAGCTTTTAGCAATGCTTCTGAAAAGACGGTTGGGAGGTGCCAACCTTCCCATGTCGACGAGCCCGTAGAGAGTTGATGATGCTTCTGGAGAGAATCGGGACATTTTGGTGGCGAAATTGCTAATGGTGATGATTTCACCCATTGCTGCGGACATGATGGCGGTATTGCAGCTTGCGATGATCCAAAGAGAGGAGGTTGCGTGGGTATATCATGATCAAGGGAAACTGGTGGTGAGGGGAGAAGAACCCTTGGAAGCTGTGACGTGGGAGTGCATTCAGGGGCTTGGCGAGTGAATGGCTACAAATGGCTGGAGTGGATATACCAGATCTATGAACAATTGTTTATTTTTTTAAACTGAATTTCTAATGGTTTTACTTAATGATATAAAATATTAGTTTTTGACTCCTCAGTTGCTTCTGCAGTAAATGGAGAAAGTATTTATGCGAGGACTTTTATCTATTTTTCTGAAAAGTTATCATTTACTGAATATTGATAATGATAGCCTTAAATGGAGTTTTCTTTTCTTGTTCAGTCAATTTATATTGAGCTTTTTATTAGGCTCTGAAAGGAATAAGGCTCCAGTATCTAACTTCTCATATTAATGGATAGTAATAACTTAACTATCCGGTGCATAACACGTGTAGGTATCGACAATCCCATTCCACACTACCATGAGCATAGGTTTTTTACTTAACTCACTTGTTAATACTACATGCTCCAAGCAAACAAGTGAACGATAGAGTTTGATTAACCATATTATAGTATATTACTCCAGCTTGGTTTTCATGGGCTATGTCGCTCCACGGAGACATCTTGCCGATAACAAAGTCCTCTACGGGTCTATGAAAACGAGTCTGAATGTCTCAAAAACCAGGAGAAATTCTTCTAATTAACTCATCACTTCCTCTCATAGCAAGCTGCGGCGATTAAAGAACATTGCAAAAAGATGGCTCAGTCTACTATGAAATTAAAGGATGCCGCCACGTACCATGCCTGTATTCTGCTAGTATTCTAGTTCATTTTACCGATTTCATACTTAATGGAATACAGATAACCTGAAACAAAACTGGCAGGAGACACAAAATACTTGACAGAATATGATGGATTGTTTTTGATGAGTCTGATAAGCCCGCTGATGAGGGCCACGTTTTTCTTAAATACTCATGCTTCACTACACAAACTAGCAGATATTGATTGGATGAATGTTGGATTTGAGATTCTGGAGTGTACCAATGAAAGAAGATATCCTAGCGCATGATAAAGATTCGCCACATCTGCAATGAAAGTTCACATGCTTTATTGGCTCGCTTAGTCCTCTGTCAACCTATCACCAGGTACGTTTTTGCGCGTTTGTTGTTTGTTTGCTTCACCAGATAGCAAATTTGGAATCCATTACCTTCAAATGATCCCTTAAATACCAAAGTCCACCACCAACCCGAAACCAAGTCACCAAAATGGAGGGATCTCTATCCATTCCCATGTATTCTCTGCAGGATATTCCAGGAAGAGGCAAAGGCCTTGTTGCAAACGAAAAGATTCCCAGAGGAACACGAATACTCTGCGAAGAACCCATTATAACAGAAGCAGAGGACCAAAGTACCGTGGAACTTCGAAAATCGATCATCGAACAATTTGAAGCGCTCAGCGAATCCAACCGACAAGCTTTCCTCGCCATGCGTAATATCTTTCCAGAGTGCATTGCTTCTGAGCTTCCCCTCGGTATATACCGAACCAACGCCCTACCAATTGAAGCCGGTGGTATTGGTGGAGGTATTTTTCTGGAAGCATCTCGCCTCAACCATGCTTGTGATAATAACGCCCAGAAGCACTGGAACGATAACATCAAACGACATACAGTAAATGCCTTGAGAGACATTGAAAAGGGGGAGGAGATCACGATCTATTACCTGGGTAGCGACAGAAGCCGAAAAGAACGTCAAGAAGCTCTGCGAGCAAAGTTCAAGTTTGACTGCACATGCCGCCTGTGCTCTTTGCCCATTGCGCAGAGCCAGGAGAGCGATAGAAGATTTGAGGAGATTGCAAGACTGGAGCGTCTCATCGGTGCAGGTGGCATTTCAGCTATCGTGTCCACTCCGCTCCGGACCCTTCGTTACGTTGACCAAATGGTCACACTTTACGACGAGCAAGGTCTAGGTGATGCTGGTTTGGCAAGAGCGTTTTTCGATGCCACTCAGATCGCTCTTTCGAATGGCGACTTGGCAAGAGGATCTGTCTTCGCGGAGAAAGCAGTGTTCTGCTGGCAAATTGCACATGGGAGTGACAGTAAGGAAGTGATTGAATATGGAAGTCTGGCACAGGACCCTTCGAAACACTCGCTATTCAGACAACTAGCCGGCTTCTCGAGCAAATGGAAGACAGCCCTTCATGAAAAACCACAAGGAGTAGGACTTCAGGAGTACGAAGACTGGCTGTGGAAAAGGGAAAAGATTATTGGCCTTCGGAACAGAATAGCTTTCCCGCCTTTTTTTAGTCTTCCTAGTGAGTATGAAAATGATGCAGACTCAGAGCACTGGTGCTATCTGGGTGAGATCGTGGGTTCATTGCAGTTGTTACGGTGGGAATTGCATTTGAAGGATGTCGACGACATGGTGACCAACCTGTTCTTCTACACTGATGGCCGAGGAAATGAAGTAGCTTCAAGTCTTAAGATAGGCCACACTATGGCAGTTCTCGATGCAAAGCGCCGACAGTTCATGGACGGCCAAATCAGTATCCGCCTCGAAAACCACAAAATCATCAAGGTATCGATGTTCATGAAAGGCTCTATGTGCTCGTTCGCTAATGAGGGACAGATATTTCCACTATCGTTGCACAAGTTGCTTACAATGAATGACGAAATCCAAGAGTTTTCTACTCCAAATGTCGATGGAACACGTAATTGTCATGGATGTGGAAGGAAGGCAAATTCCTTGCAAAAATGCGGAAAGTGCCTGTCGTTTTGGTACTGTGGCAAGGTATGAGCTCCCAGCAACAATTTTGTCTCACTGTTTTTAACGTCGTAAATTAGGACTGTCAGATGACTGGTTGGAATGCGAAAGGACACAAATCCATCTGCAAGCTTCTGAAGGATCCTGACCTCCGACGACTATTCTTTTTCGACTGGGACAAGCACGAAGGCACTTTAGAATTCCCCCTTCCCGAGGATGATTCCGAAGGCTGAATAGGATAGTGAGTGTGAAGAGGCAGTAGCTTAACTGCTGAATCAACTTGACAGATTCTTTTGAGGTTGCCGAAGGGAGAAGAATTAAACCATGTATCTAAAATTGCAATCGCTGACGCTTTTTTACATCAAATGAACCCAGTCTGATGCGTGAAACTACAAACAGATGCTGAATTTCGTATGTATCATCCAAACGTACGAGGACCTTATCGTGTATTCAATATCTAGCCAAGAAATCACACCACTAAGGTTTACATCCAATAAACCACAGCTGTCGCTATTCCCTATGGTTTCTAACTTGATAAGATACCTGACCATTACTCTATAAGCACTTCCACCGTAACGAAACAAGCAAAAACAAGAATAGTACAGCCTGGAATCGTTGCGAGCGACTTTGTGAGTTGTAAGCTTTTTCTATGTTGGCAGGATTTATAGTGAATGAGGATGAAGGCTTAGTAAGCTACTCGCATGGTGGGATATATATCCCACCCTACTACTGCCACATGCCTTCAACACCACCACAATATCCACTATATCGTCAGCTACACTTTTGTCCCACCAACATTCCCCTCGCTTCAAGGCTCGCCTAGCGATTTGGGAGGGTTTTAGACCCTGGGTTCTGGCCGAAGTTACCGCCCTGCTCTATACTTTGTGTTTCACCAGATAGAGCCTTTGAATTGGTCTATGATGTGGTCGAAGTCCGAGAGGTGCTTGTTTATAAGCTACGTGCTTGTTTATCCCACCCACATTCCCCTCGCTGGAAGGCTCGCCTTGCGATTTGGGAGGGTTATTTGGACGCTAGTCTAGTTCGTTTATGCCCCCGAAAGGGGCGCGCTTACTGCCCTACTTTGTGCTTTGTGTTTCGCTAAGATAGAGCCTTCTAATTGGTCTATAATGCGATCGAAGTCCGAGTACTTGGAATTAGTTAGTCAAACTGCCCCCGCAAGGAGTGCGACGCCGAGGGTGCTTATTCTTCGCTTTCCACTTACTTTATATGTGGGCGAATTATAAGCACTTGAAGCTTGCCAGCAATACAAAAGAAAACCAACAATAAGCCTCATTTGATGTGACGTGTACCGACTGACGATTGAACATAAGTTATGGTATATCTCTTGCGCTCAGTTTGATTCCATGGCTAGCACTACGTCGATTGAAGCTTTCCTTGGAATATTGGCCCAAACCGCTGTGTTTACTGAATTACTATTATGCAATGACATAATGCTTTAAACTTTACTGTAATCCTTCCATGAATGTGCGATCAAGATTACTGGGCTTTTGAAGATAAGGGTGTGATGATGGGAACTCTCATTGCTTGAAAGCTCGCCGGAGGTCTAGAAGTACAATTGTATGGTAGTAGTGCAGTACTTGAAACCAAAGGAGATGCGTGGAGATACGAAATACAGCCGTTGCAGGAACGTTGCGCGAGAAGGAGAAAGTTGAACCCCTATTGTGGAAGGTACTGTAGCATTAGTTTCTTATGGAAAGATTGTACTGGAGCTCAATCGTCACCTTCTCATCCAAAAGCAACCTAACCCCTCAGTCGCATCCAGACATATCATGATGAACCATTGAAGTAAGACAACCATAAAAAACGTCACTATGGTATGACAAATGCGAATACGGATAAAGAATAAAACTTTTGAGCCTCAATTGCTTGAAAAGCGGGTTTCGCAAAGTGCATGAACCTCATAATAAACCGTGCATACCCAACGGCTATTTTGATCTGAAGGGTATCCACTCTTCTTTAAAATCCCTCTTGGTATATAAATTGGCCACTTGAACAGATCTGTGCAAGAGCCGATTCTGACAACCGAAAGAGATTTCAACTTTCCCCACCCGAGTCCTGACCACTTCCTACTGAAACCATTTTTAACATCTACTAATCCCTCCGTACCAAATACGCATCGTCCATTTCCGTTTGTCGGGCCTTTTTTCTCAGAAAAAGTCCACTTGGTGGATGCATCGTCGCCACAACCTGCGTTACCAACTAGCCTGCCATTTCAATGAAAACCCAATTTCTCGGCGAAAATATCCACAGAAGCAATTGTAAGGACCACCATCGAGGCTCCACTGCCACGCTTATATGAAAGTTCCGGACTATACCCAGACCCGGTTGTGAACTTCCAACGACCCGGTGATGTCATAAATCCATATGAATGGAAGAATTCGAAAGTTAAATTTTCTTTCGTTCATTTTATACTCTCTTCCCATCCGTTGGGAATGAAAATCCTGCTTTTCAGTACGTCGGTTCTGCATTTCGAGCGAAGGGGAAACCCCCACCAGCAACCCACAAAATCCTGTCGTTGCCAAACGGTTACTGCAGCAGCAGGGGTTTCGATCTCTGGCTTTCTTCTCTGGGAACACAATACACTATCAATTTGAGGAACCAAGAACCAGGCTAAATACACGTGGCCTAGAACCGTGGTATTTTGGGGTGGAGAACGAAAAGCAGCAGCAAGTGGATCTAGTTACTCTACCTCCCGCAAAACCAATAAGTAATTCTTCTTAGAGTTTTCAGGACAATTTGTATCATTATCCCGAAAAGATTTGGAATGCTTACTAATCTTGTTCGAGAGCTCATCGCTCAGAGCGAATCGCTCGCTGGTTTACATCAATAGGTTTCTTATGTTACGTCTCTCGAACTATATTCTTTCATTTACGACGATACTTATTATACTTTGCACTCGAGTTGACCTCCAATTGAAAATGTGTTATACAGCTTAGTACCGGTGCTATAGAAGCAGGTACAGCTACAGAAGGCTACGAAGTGTCCCTACTTCAATCGTGTATTCAGGGTTGTTGATTCTAAATTTAGATTTTGGTATATGGTTTCAGTAATAGAGAAATTAAAAGCTGAGTGATTTCACTAGACCAACTACCAAAAATGCATAGGTATAATTAAGTACTTTGGTAAAAGATTTATTAGTATAGTTAAACTTTCTTGTTACCGCTTAAATCTATCTTAACTTTACTATTGTTGTTATAGTCTCTTTCTTCTATCTTAAGACGGCTTCGTATAAGTTTGATAAATCTTCTTTGAATACTTGAAGAAATTAAGAAAATAAAAATCAGCTTACTACCTTATTAAGAGCCGGATAATTCTAATATTTAGTAGTAGTTTATTATAAATAAGGGAGTGCTTACTAAGTAACTCGGTAGGATAAATGTGAACGTGTGGAGTGAACCACTGCTTGCTGTAATGAATACTGAGTCAAACCGAATACTGCTATAAAGAGCGAACAACTAAGTAAGGAGAGAAGAGAGTTCTAGAGGAACGGAAGCTTAAATACATAATGCCAGCGGCACGCACGTGCCGTGCTACACGTGATCTGCCCCCAGTTCCTCCAACTCCGTAACAATAAATATCCTATATACAAGTATACTCCTCTATTAACAATACTATATTTATCGTTCTATATAGTACGATTATTAGCTCTTTTAAATCTAGTTAATCTAAAACAATAAGCATTAATTATACCTCCGAAACCTCTAAAACGTATATTATAAAGGGCTTATACTATAAATCTTACTAGAGTAGGTAATCGTAAGTTTATACGTATAGAACAAAACCTTTATAACTAGCGAACTCTAATAGGAGTAAGGAACCGCTTAGCTAAAGAAGCTTACGAAACAACAAGGGTTGAATTACAAGCCTAATATAATAAAGAAGATACTATAAGAGAAGTAATTAATACTATAGTAAGAGTAGTAAGAGCTTGTCGCTAAGGTCGCCGGTTACTAACTCCTCGAAGGAGATCTACCTCCCTTACTATTAAACAACTAGAGACTTACTAGGGTTTTTACCCTAAGAATAATCTTCTAGGTTCTAGTATTACTTAAGTTTAAAATACTATATTCTATATAAGAGAATATACCCTTATTCCTAGTATATATAGATTAGATTAACCTTATCTAGATATAGTTTATTAAGATAATATAGTTTAATAATAATAAAGATATAAATATATAAGTATAGGTAATAATCTATATAAACGCTAGAGTATAGACGTTTATAGTAATCCGATTATATATAGTAGACTTATAATAAGTAGAGCCCTTAGTATATAAAGATAATTAGCTATTATATACTAAAATTAGGTAGCCCCGGCCTCTACTCTACTACTTTAATAGGGTAATTCGTATATAGCTAGCCTAGGTATATAGTAAAGTTAACCTTAAAATATAGGTTTATATTACTAAAATTTATACTAATAGGGCTAATTAAGTAGCCTTATTTAAAGTAATCTAATAGGCTTACTTGCCCTTCTAAATTAGATATTAGAATTAGAATAAATAACTATTAATTATAGTATATTCCCCTTTTCTATTATATAAGTTATAGACTATTTACTTTTAAAGTATTATAAATATATTCTTTAGATTATAAAAAGTACTTTTAAAGTTATTAACCTCTACTTATTAGATTTTAGCGCTCTTTTATTCTAGGATAATAAAGGTAATATCTTATTTAATAAAGAGTCTAAGACCTAGGAAATAAAAGAGAGAAAGTCTATTAAGCTATATAGTAATAATCCTTAAAAATAGGCCTATTATTTTAATATTTATATAGTATATATAATCTAGTTATTCTTACCTTTATTTTTATAAGCTAGCCTTCTACTATAATTAAGTAATTACTCTAATACTATTATATAATTAGTAAAGGTTTAGATTTAGATAGAGGTTATATGCCTAGCTTTATTTTAGTATAAATAAGTTATTACTTATAGTAGATTATAAGGTTTTATTTTATAAAAGATTTCTAAGATATAGATTAACTAGTACTATTATACTAGACGTAACTCTAGTAGTAGTAAAAGTTCTACTCTAGCTAAGAGTAACGCCTTTAAAGATAAGAATATATTAATATAAAAGTATTTCAAGAAAACTTATAGTAATAGTTATAATAACCTATTATATTCTTATATCTATCTAAGTTATAAAGGTACTATAAATAAGAGTAGTAGTAGTAGTAAGAATATAAAGAAAGATAAGAAGGAGAAAAAGGGTTAAAGTATTAGTATAAGAGTATAAGTTTAGTTAATAGTATAGCCTATTATAAATAATTCTATATTATTATACTAACTTTTACTATCTTATACTTATTCTTTTATACCTTTACTTATAAATATACTAATACCTTTTTAAATTATTAATATATTAAAGCCTTTTTTATATAACTTACTATCCCCTCTAAATCGCTTAGCGTAGAACAAGCTTTTATACTAATATCCTAACCCGGTTTTTTTAAATATAATTAATTAAATACTAGAATATAATACTCTAATTAGCTATAAAGGCCTAGAGATCTATTAAATATCTTTAAATTTATCTTTAGCTTACGAATTCCCTAAGTAATTATCCTTTGAAATTAAGAAGGATTTATAAAGTAGGCTAGTATAAATAGTAGATCCTATAAAAGACGAACCTTTTATAGTATTACTACTAGGATTTATACTAAAACCTAAACTAAATAGTAACCGCTACTAAATCTATTACTTATCCTTTCTTAAAGGGAACTTAGTTAATTCGAATATACTTGATAAATACGTATATTTATAGTATATTAAGTTTAAAAAGGTTTTAGATTTAGTATAGAAGGTAGGCTAAGGCTATATAACCTTTAAGTATAATATATTAAATACTTTCTAAATAGTTCCTATAACTTTATATATATAATAAATACTAGGATTTTAATAGAAAAGTATAAAATATATTTATATAGTTCTTTCTTTTAGTTTATTAATAGCTCCTTTTATATTTAACTTGTTTATAACGGCCCTAGAATAGATTATTAAGTTATACTTAAAGTAGTATTTCTTTAGTTATTATTTAAATAATAAGTTTATTATATTTATATAAAAAGATACTATATTAAAATTTATAGAAGAATAGAATAAGAAATTCAAAGATTTAACTATAGTTCTAAGAATATTAATTAATAACTTTAAAAACGTTTAGAGAATAGTTATAAAGGTCCTAGGGTATTTAGTAGATATAAATACTTTTATAGCTTTAATTCTACTTAATAAACTTACTTAAATTAAAGAATAAACTACTATATTTATATCTTAAAATAGTATTACTTAAAAAAAACTTAAATCGATTATAAGTCTTATATTATTTTATACTAGGGTTATATAATTAAGCTAGGTATTTTATAAGAACTTTTAGACTTTTATTTATATATAGCTAGAATATATTAAAGGTTAATAGTAGCTTTTTTTAGAGGTTAAGGCGGATTTTATATAAAGGAATAAGATACTACTATTATTTAATAGTTAAACTTTCTTTAATTCTTACTACTAATTTATCTACTTATTCTATAACGCTTTAATATAAAGTCTAGGTACTTTTTAGATATAAGTAGATATACTAAGAATTAACTAGTACTACTATATATATAACCTAATAAAAAAATATACTATATAAATACTACTTCTACTAATTAAAAAAGAATTTAATATTAATATATTTAAGATTAAAGTAGTATAAGTATCCTTTAAAACCTAGGCTATTTAATAGTCTAGAAAAAGAGTAGTAGTTTATATAAATAGTATTACCGCTTAATTTAGCCTAGTGAAATAATATCTTGAGTAGTTATATTAAAACAAGCCTCTTTATTTAATCCTTTATCCTATAGTATAATAAGATACTAAAATAATCTTGGAATATATTCCTAGCCTACTAAACATTTTAGTAAGTACTTTTTTTAAGGAACTTAGATAATATAATAGTTAATTAGTATCCTCTCTTTAAATAGAGCCTTCTATTAATTACGTTAATTTTATAATACCTAGAGTTTCTTAGCTTACTTCTACTTTTATATATCTTAGTCTTTCTATAAATACACGTAAGGTATATAACTCCTATATCTACTTATTTAAGACTTTCTAAGCTAAGAGATTACGTCTAGCCTAGCTAGTAGATTTATAAGCTATTCTTACCTAGGCCTTATTAAGGGTAGTAGAGAGAGAATAAGGTCTTTTAATAACTAGAAGGTTATATATAAATTCGATTTAAGTAGACCTTTCTACTATTCGCTTATACTATATAGAAAGTAGGTATATACTATAAATATTTAAAAACCTACTTTTATAATAAGTTTTATTAAGTATTCGAGCGTTCTAAGGTCTATAATAAATATATAAGGCTAAGCTTATTTCCTAAGATTAAATCCGCTCTATTACTTCTACTCTAAAGAAGTCTCGTTAAGTACTACTAGGATAGTATAATTATTTAAATTTTAAAGTAGCGCTAAAGCTTATATTTATAGCTTTCTTATATACTAGAGAGATTACTTATCCCGAGTTAGAATAGTAGAATAAACTAGTATTTAAGAAGTCTAAGTTATAAAGATAAGATATAGTATTTAGTTCTCGGAATAAATATACTACTATTTTCTTATAAATAAGTAAAAGTAATATAGAGTTAATAAAATATAGTAAATAAGAAGCTAGTTAAGTACTTAATTATTCTACTATAGATATAGCTAGATTATATATATCTAGTTAATAAAGAGTCTTTAATAAAGTAGACTTTAATATAGTAGAACGGATTACGTAATTTCAATAGCTCCCTTAATCTATACTACGAAAAATAAGGCTATTCCTAGATTCTTAATCCTAGTATATCCCTGAATTTATATAACCCTTTTTATAGGAGAGCTTTTATAAGACTATTAGTAGCTATATAGTTTATAGGGATATATTTATATATAATTATACTAAATTCTACCTATTCCTACTACTATTAATACTAGATTCTAATATGTTTTATCTAGGGTATATAGTAAGGGTTTTTAGATAGTATAATAGCCCCCTAGTTATGAGCGAATATAAGTATAGGTTTATTATTCGTTTAAATACTAAGTTCCTATAAACCGCCCTCACTAAAGCTTCCCGAGACTTCCTCGGAAGGCTAATCGCCTCGAGGTCCGGCCACGGGGACTTTACAGCGTACCACGTCCGATTCCGACACCTCGATACGCTACTCACCTCGAGCGATTGCTCATGCGGGAAAGAGAAGACGCCGTTCCACCTACTTTACTGCCGTCGGGTTAAACAAATAGCACCGACGCTAGTAGCAAGAGCTAAGCGAGACCCTGGAATCCTCTTTGGCCCTCGATCAGAGACCCTCTTTCGTGAGCTCCTCTTAAAGACCAACTTCTTTAATAAGATTTGCCCTCTTCGGACAGACGTAATCACCACTTAGTCTTCCCTATAAACACCCTTCTGTAGCCTTATTTTCTTTTCTATATCTTCATTTCCTTTGTCTATTACTGCTCTCTCTTGTAACTATATATATGAGTTTTCCCGGAAGTGGGGTCTCTCTTTAAACTGTCACTAGTAGATAGGCTTTCCTATTTGCGACCCCTGTAGCCTAGGGGGGATATTTCCCCCTAGCGTCCTTTGTCCTGTCTAGGAATTACCTAGGAGCTAGCCTTTAGGTGTTAGTATCCGCCGGACGTTAAATAGAAATATAAAAAAATATAAAATATAAAAAATAAAAAATACTAAGTTCCTAAAGTAATTATTAAAGCTAAATAGCTTCTTTTCAAGCTAAAGTTTAACTAAATAACTCGGCTTCGTAGGTTAATAGAGCTATAGTAGCTTATTGTTTTAAGCTCTATAATATAGCTCTACTTCCGAGATTAAATAAGTATTCTAACGTTAATAGGCTAGTATTTTTATTATCTACCTAGCTAGTATTAGTATATCCTTAGAGTTTTATATACTATCCTTTAAAAATAAGTACTAGATTAAGTATACCTTTAAAGTATTAGAATAACTTTTAGAGCGCTTATTCGTATATTTTTATTAGTTAGTAGGAATAGTAGCTAAGTACTAAGACTAGATATACTATATCTAGACGCGTTCTTAGTATTATATATATAATACTACTAATCTTTTACTAGTATTTAGTAATTACTTCTAGTTCCGCGTCTAATCTAGAGGGAGCTAGCTTAGGGTAATAGTTTAGATCTATTAGTAGAACGGACGGATTATAATTACTTATACCGAATTAATCTAATACTTACTTAATATATACCTTCTAGTCTAATTAGATAATTTTGTTTTTCTAATCCTAAGTTATCCTAATTCCTAGGTAGTATAATATAGGTCTTATATCCGTTATATTAAAGTATTATATAAGCGAAGCTTTTAGTATAGATATATATATTAGGTTAGGTTCTATTATTAGTATATTATTAATATAAATTATAAGGAGCGTTCGATTATTTTTAAAAACGCTAGGGTTAGAGGAAAGTAGTTTAAATCCGAGTTCTTATAGTTTATCCGCGAGTATTTTATACTAGATTTAAGGGGATTATTTTAGTCTATATAGTACCTTAACTAATTTATATACCTTAGTAGTATTTATCTTAAAACTAGTAAGTTATTTTATATATATCTCTTCTTTAACCTTACTATATAAAAAGGTAGTTTTTATATCTATTTACTCGATTTCTAGGTCCTCCGAGGCTATAAGGGCAAAAAGAGCCTTATACGTTATAGGCTTTATAACTAATATAAAAGTTTCGTTATAATTAATACCTTCTTATTAAGCGAATCCTTATACTACCTAGCGAGCTTTATATCGCGTAATTCTACTCGCCGAGTCTTACTTAATTTTATATACCTATTATCTACTAAGAGCCTTTCGATTTAATAGTAGTAAGAATAAGTTCTAGGTATTATTAGTTCTTTAGGTTCTTATATCTTTACGTCTAGGAGTAAAGCCTATAAATTTAGCTTATCTTTAGATACCTCTCTTCTATATTAGGAGAAATCGTATATTCGAGTTTTGTAGTCGCTATATAAATTTTATAGTAGCTAGGAAACTTTCGTATTTATAGACTCTATATTATTAAGGGTCTTATCTAAGCTCTTATTAGTTCTATTAGAATCTAATTCTTTAGGTATATTAATAATATTCTATTTAATTAGTATAGTTTCTACTATAAGTTCAGTATCTTATAGGAAGTCTATAGAATATAGTTCTTATAATTCTTCTAAATTACTCCTAGGTATAGGTAAAATATATCTTTTAGGTAAGAACTAGACGTTAGTATAGTGAATAATCCGTCCTTTATAAAGGATTCGATATATATAGTCCCCCTTATAGCCTACTATAATCCTTTATTCGGCTTTACTTTCTAGTTTCGACGTCTTATATTAAGAACCTTTTCGAAATAAGAAAGGCGTTCCGAAGGGTACTAGGTATTTAAGATTAGGTTTTATACTAGTTTTTACCTTATAGAAGGTTTTTTTAAGTAAGGTAATAAGTAATCTATTTTAAAAGTAATTCGCTATTTATATAGCTTTAGTCTAATATTATTTATCAAGGGTACTATCTAATAATATTAGTAATACCTTATCTATAATAGTTTAAACTAGTCTTTCTACTATACTATTCTATTATTATAAGGTATCTATAGTATATTCTATATATATTCCTACCTTTTCGGCCTAGTTATTATAGAGCTTACTACTTTACTCCCCTACTAGATTATACTATATTCGGAAGATAGTATAGTTACTATCTTATTTTTATTCTCTATAATAATAATAATATATTATTCTCCTTATAGTCCTAGGATTTATAAAGGACTAGTAATATCGATATATATTAGGTCTATCTTATACTACCCTAGCTTTATTATACTAGTATAAGAGTTATCGGTATACTTACCTTTAATATATAACTTATATAACGTAGTACGAGGGGGCGCTAAATATAAGTCTATTCTAGTACTTATATACTATAGTTTTTCTAAGTTTATAGTACTTAAATAGCCTATTTTTTAATACTAGTCTAGTACGGATTTATTATTCGGTACTTAGTACGTAGTATAAACGTATATATTAACTTATAGTTATACTCGATCTAGGCCTTAGTAGTTTACTACTAAAATTAAGCCGCTTTCGAAGGATATTTTAGTAAGAGTTATTATAAAGGATATCTTTATAGATTTATTAAAGCTAAATAATTAGCTTAAAGATATTAAGTTAAATTATCCGCTAGGTATAAATAGAACGTTTTAAAGATATACTATATATAGGCCCTAGCCTCCTTACTCTATTTATATAGTTTTAATTACTTTTAGCGTAAGTATACTTCTAATGCCTTAGATTAATTATATAATAGGTTATATAGATTCTAGTATAAACTAGGATTTAGATAAGTAGACGTATTATAAGTAACCCGAGTCTACTATCTAATTAGAGGCTAGGGTTTTGTTTATAAGGCTAAGTTCTTCGGTTCCTAATTAGATAGAATAAGCTATAGCTATAGTAACTAGATTTTTATCGTCTATAGTACTAGTATCCTATTAGTCCTTATTGTTTCCTTAGTAGCGCTTTCGGCTCGAATTATCCTTACTCTTATTATTATTTAAGTCCTTTAAGTAGTATATTATAATATTATAGTACGTCTTTTTATAAGATATATACTACTTTTAAAGCTTTGTTTTATATAACTAGTTTATATTATTTATTAGTTTTATTATTATTCTAGGGCGAGTTAAAATAAAGGTACTTAGTAAGAAAGATTTAGTAGAAGGAGTACTAGGAGCGTATACTAAAGTACTTTATATTATATCTTTAAAGTCTACTAAGGAGAGATTATAGATAGATTAATAATTCGAGAGCTAAAGGTTATATAACGTTCTAAGTCCTTTAATAAATCGTTACGTATAGAGAGTTTTATAAATAGTAATAGGATAGATATTCGTTAATTAGTCCTTAAGTTCTTAGAGTTATTATATAAATTCTATAATATTATCGTATTTTTTAAGGGTTAAATCGTAGTATTTATTATATAAGTAAGAGAGATATTTACTACCGACTTCCTTATAGTTTTTTTTCGAGGTATACTAATATAACCTAGGGAGCCGGTAAAGGTTTACTAAAGTAAGTAAGAAGATTATTATAAATCCCTATAGATATTATTTTAATAATAGACCCTATTATAGCCTTCTTTTTAGGCTCCTAGATAGTACTTAAATTAGGTTGTTATAGTAGGAGTATAGGTATTATATATTATTCTATATCTCGTTTATAAAGCGTACCATATAGATCCTTATTCTATTATAAAAAGTCCGATTTATTCTTAAGCTTATAGATCGAATCCGCGTTTTTAACGTTAATATATTTAGCTTTTAATATAGTAGAAAGTAGGAAAAAGGTAGGTAGAATTATCTTTAAAATATATAGAAAATAGTACTCTTAGATAGTACTAGAAAAGCTAGATAACTCGGATTATATATATTCGATAAGTATATCCGTATCCGGAATTTAGAATATTTGTAGCTTTAATAGAGTTAGCTTTAGTACAAAGGTTAGAGGTATAGATAGATATATATTCGTAAATGCTAAGAATATATAGTATAGATCCGGTTAGAAGTAGTCTTTGTACTAGAAATATTATAATCGTATATAGCTCGATTCTGTACTAGGAACAGTGTTTTTTCTAAAAACAGTAGGTACGTAAGTAGTATCGCTTCTGCTTTCGGTTCTAAATAAAGGAGTTAAATCAGTTGCGTGTACGTAGTAGTAAGCTAGGCTTATAACCTAATAAAATATAGTAAATGAGAAGCTAGTTAAGTGCTTAATTATTCTACTATAGATATAGCTAGATTATATATATCTAGCTAACAAAGAGTCTTTAACAAAGTAGACTTTAATGTAGTAGGACGGATTACGTAATTTCAACAAGAGTACTCTAGTATTAAAATAGTAGTAGAATAAACCTTAGATAATATATACCTTATTATAGTACTTTTATAACTTTTTAACCTAGATCTTTAACTTTTATATTCTCTACTCTTTTATATAGAATAAAGACCTTTCTTAAGAGACTTCTACGTTAATACCTTATAAGAGCGCCTTCGCTAAATTAGTATACTAAATTATATAAGATATATAAGTTATAGCCCCCGCTAGGGTACTACTTAAAGAGCCTCGGATTTAGGTATTTTAGACTCTAATATTTAATATCTTAGTAGATAGTCCTCTAGAGTGTTTAAGGGTTATTTTACTCTTAGTTTATAAAATCGGTATTAATTAAGCTATTATTTTTTATAGGGATTATAATTAGTTAATCTCCTTCTCCTAGCTTATTATTATTTTATCTTCTTTAGTAGCTAGTTCTTTGTATCCCTTAAAGATAGCCTAGGATATTAATACTTCTTTTTACTTACTAAATAGAGCCTTCTGATTAGTCTATAATATGTGAGAAGTCTAAGTATTTGAAGCTAGCCAGCAATATAAGAAATCAACAATAAGCCTCTTTTGTAACGTGACGAATGGACGATAAACCGATCCGAAGTTTTACGACGCAAATAAATCGAACTAGCCTATTTTTCTCTAATCGCCTGGTTTACAACCCTGCGTGTATTACCCAAAACTGCTGACACATATACAGGAATCCCATGAGACAATATCAATTCCAGATGACAGGAAGCAAACATTTCCGAATCTTTACGCGAGACATATTCAATATTTAAGTCATCATCTAACCATTTCTGGGTCCATAATAACTTTTCGGGGATAATCGTGTTTCTATAATGGGGGTCGACCCATATGTCCCCACTTTACGAGCACGTTAAGCCTCAAAGTCCCTGGGTTTCAAAGGTAAAAGTCTATCTTTTTAAGCATGGGAGAGAGAATATTCGGTGCGTCCTTCCTCTACAGTTACCCTCATTGTTCCTTGCTTTTTAAACGTGAGTGGCGATGAGATCTAATTCCTCAACATAAACTTTCTAACGAAATCCAGTTTGAAGGTTGGGAGCATTACGAATTATACGTCACTTACCACCAGGTTTATTTTCACCTTCCCCCTAAGCATTTGCCAAGTCGGTCGTGCTCTGAGATTAACGACGGGAAGTGGAGAGGATCTTCATAATTTGAGTTTCGCCAGCATCCAGCATGGGAACAATCCACTTGGAGGCCCTCGCTTGAAAGTCTAGAAGCTTGTTGAGACTTGTTGATGGAGCCTCTACCAATTCTTGATAGCATTCTGACAAACACTATGCTGTAGAAAAAAAAAACTCCACTATTCGTAGCATACGCGGGCGTTTTCTACATAAGAGTCACCGCCATGTATGAGTTTTTTTCTTCACCCCTCCACCCACATCCCTTTTCTCACACATCACATTCTTTGATCTCATCATGATCTCTACACTCGCTTTACTGGGAGCAGCTACTCTTGCTTCCGCAGCCCCTGTTGCCGAAGCACCTTCTTTCGACTACGTTATTGTCGGAGCTGGTACATCGGGTTTAGTGATTGCGAACCGACTCACTGAACTCGCAGATGTGTCCGTGGCCGTGATTGAAGCTGGGAGCTCCGTACTAGATAATGTGGATGTTACTGGAATTGATGCGTATGGTGCGGCTTTCGATACACCAATCGATTATGCTTTCGCAACAACCGAGCAGAAATTTGGTGATGGAGCTTCGAAGATTATGAGAGCAGGGAAGGCAATTGGTGGCACCAGTACCATCAACGGTAAGCATTTCACGTCTTTAAGTGCTGTAGACACCAGCTAACATAATTATTAGGCATGGCCTACACCCGCGCAGAAGATGTTCAAATCGACGCTTGGGAGTCTCTGGGCTCTGAGAATTGGAACTGGAAGACCCTTTTCCCATACTATCTCAAGTCGGAATCTTTCGAGGTACCAGACGCAGGTCAACTTGCCAAGGGAGCAACCTTTGATCCAGCATTGCATGGAACTTCTGGGCCTCTCAAGGTTGGATGGGCCCAAGCTGCGACCATGATGGACGTTGAGCAACCCCAAATCCTCAATGCCACCTACGAGGCACTTGGTGTCGATTACAGCATCGATGTCAACGGTGGTGAAATGACAGGGTTCTCTCTCTACCCAAAGACCCTTGATACCGAGCTCAACATCAGACATGATGCTGGTCGTGCTTACTATTACCCTATCCAGAGCCGTTCCAACTTGAAACTTTTCTCTGAGACTACTGCCAACAAGATGATTTGGTCTCCTGTCGCCAACGGCGATGCTGTTGCTTCAGGTGTCGAGGTTACCGATGCTACAGGAAACACCTTCGTCATCAATGCCAACAAGGAGGTCATCTTGTCAGCTGGTGCTTTAAGATCTCCTCTCCTTCTCGAAGCTTCGGGTGTTGGAAACTCAACGTATGTCTCCCGATCATTCACATACTAGTACTCGCTAATTCTATGTCAGAATCCTGTCCAACCTTGGTATTGATGTCGTTGTTGACCTCCCAACTGTCGGAGAGAACCTCCAAGATCAAATGAACACCGGTCTCGCTGTTACTAGCTCAGCTAACCACTCAGGAAACGCTGGATACGTCTTGTACCCAACAGCTGCCGAAGTCTTCGGAGACGATCTGGAGGCCGCCAAAGCCAGTATTGACCTGGCAGATTATGCTCGTCGTACTTCTGAAGCCAACAACGGCGTTACTTCCGCTGCTGATTTAGAGAAGTTCTTTAAGATGCAATTCGATCTCGTTTTCGAGAAGAACATTACCATTGCCGAGATCCTTGTCACTCCGGCTGGCGATATTTACGACATTGAGTACTGGGCTGTAAGTGATCCACTTCTGACCCATCTATGTTGTCTGCAGAAATACTAACCAGCAATAGCTCATGCCATTCTCCCGCGGAAGCATCCATCTTACATCCGCCAACGCAACCGCAGCAGCAGCAATCAACCCAAACTACTTCATGCTCGAATGGGACGCGCTAAGCCAGGGAGCAGTCGGCAAGTACATCCGAAAGATCATCAACACTGCACCACTCAGCGACTCTCTCACCAGCGAGACAACCCCAGGTCTTTCCGTCGTCCCACAAAACGCTACTGACGCACAATGGGCATCTTGGGTCAAGACCTCTTACCGATCTAACTTCCACCCCGTTGCCACCGCCGCCATGATGCCAAAAGAGGTTGGAGGTGTCGTTGACAGCAACCTCAAGGTTTACGGTACCGCCAATGTCAGAGTCATTGATGCTTCCATTCTTCCTTTCCAGGTTTGTGGACATCTTGTTAGCACTTTGTACGCTGTGGCTGAGAGAGCTGCGGATCTCATCAAGGGATCTTTGTAGACACTGGAGTGTGGGATGTGTAGATAAAAAAGGATTATTATACATATGAACGCTTACTATGAGCGTAGTGTTTGGATTTGGAGGGTCCTGGATCTCCTGTAGTTATAGATGTAAGTTTCCTTATACTTTTGCTTAAGAATATTTCTCAAAATACCTATCAAGACTGCGCGTTGCCTCAAAAATTGTGATTGAGCCATTTATGGAAAGTTGGAAACTTGATTCTCTCTTTTCGAAGGGTGAAAAAGCCGCTAAATTCAGGCGAATTGCTTCTCCTACAAATCTTTCAAGCTTGAGCATCCTTTGGAGCTCAAGGTTATATTAGTACCTCAAATCATAATTTAGCGAATACGGGCTCGCTTAACGAATCCAAATATTTCAAGTTAAAGATCTAGCGTAAAAACAACACGAACACACTATTACCAGCTATAATCACTTTTAGTTTCAGTCGCAAACCCTCCATGTTGAGAGAAATTAATGTAAGACAACAAATTGACGTTACAGGACCTTGAATTCGAGATTTAGATCTCACGCTAGATCCAACCTAAGGCTTTTCAGTTGGGAAGTTATTGAAACAGCGGATAGATGTGGAGGAATAAGGAGTTCTTTATTCTCATTATCTTGCACGCTTCAATAGAAAACAGCCAAGACTAGTCCCGAGACAGAAAACTTCGTTACTAGGTGTCAAAAATAATCAAAGCACCCCTCAGGACGAAAAGATGAAAAAAAAAGACACATAACTTTCAAAATCGACATTCCACCATTCTACCTACCTAGCCACAGGTGGAACCAAAACTGTAGATCTACACCAAAAAGTAAGCACAATTTCAACTTTATTATTGTCTTCGACCAAAAAGAAACTCACTCGCTCTCCCCCTCCTTCTCACCACCACTCCCCCGCTTTTCCACATCAATAACCTGTCTCCCATCCCAATTCTTCATCATCTTCTCGCCTTTACTCCTAACCGTCGTCTGATACCAATGCGGCATGCCCCTAAAGAGGGTAAGATTCGACCCAATCTCCGGCAAGATAACCTGTCCACTACTCCCACTCAGCACCTTCTTAACAATCGCCTCAGCGACCGTTTCCGGTTCCAGCGGCGGATTCAAGAAGGTAGCATCGTTACTGAAGCCCTCGAAAAGCGGGGTTTTGGTGTATCCTTGGTTCACGATAATGGTTCGGACTTTGGGCGCGTTGTAGCGCGTTTTGAGCTCGGCGGCGAGTCCTTCGTGGAAGCTGTGTGCGGCGGCTTTGGAGGCGGCGTAGTCGGTCATGTTGGGGACTGTGACGAAGGCGGCGATGGAAGCGACGGTTACGATCATGCCGTGGTTGGATTGGACCATGGAGGGGACGAATTCTTTGGCGAGCCAGTAGTGGGCGAAGGTGTTGACGTCGAATGTGAAGCGGACTGGGTGGGATGTTAGCAGCTAAACTAGTTTCTTATTTGGATATCCATAAAATGGAATCTTCAAACATCAAGTCGGTTGTGAAGTTTTTCTTTCCACACTTACCATCTTTCTCGGTTGCATCCAAGATATTCTTTCCGCGAGCAACGCCTGCGTTGTTAATGATGATCGTTGGATTCCCAACGTCTTTTCGGACCTCCGCCGCAATTTTGGCGATAGTTGCTGGGGACGTGATATCGCATTTATAGTAGTGAACATTCGAAGCTATTCCCAACACATTAGCACTCTTCATCATACCTTCAACTCTCACATCGACATCGAAATACGAAAAAAGAAAAAAACAAAAAAACAAAAAAAGAAAAAACACTCACTCGTTTCAAAAGTCATATCAATAACATCCAAAACCACAACTTTAACCCCCCTCTCCGCCAAAAGCCTCACAACATTCCCACCAATCCCCCCTGCACCGCCAGTAACCAAAACAATCTCCTTCTCCCAATGGTATTCATCCTTGACCCAATTGTTTAACACGCTGGAATCGAGAAAGCCCGAGACCCAACGGAAGAGTCCAAAGTAGAAGAGTTTACGGATGCGAGCGAATGCAGTTTCGTGGAGGATAGCTAGGTCGGAGCCCCTCTTGGTGTACCGAGCAAGGAGGATGAGGAGAAGTGTAGCGGCGGGGTTGAAAGCTGTTCGCTTCAGCAATCGAATTACCGGGTCGGCTGTTAATCCTGGGTGTATGATTTAGTAAAGAACCATAGGAACGGGGGTCAATTTAAAATGTAGCTTTTGCAAACCTTCACGAGGGAGCCAGCCATTATGCATGGGCATCTTGACGTTTGTAACCGATTGTCAATGTTGAATTAGGATAGTGGATAGAGTGTTCGTAGGGCAGAACTTGAGTTCATCGAACCCAAAAGACAAAGTTAAAACGGAAGTGAATTGGGTTTAAGCACAAGAGCTTCTCCTCTTTAAAGCTGCATCCCCAGCTTTCATGTGTAGATGGCTGGGGTGCTTGCCGAGGTGAGGCGTCCCGAAACGCGGGGTTGTTGAGACCGATTGGATGAATAAGTACATAACTTCGTAATTACCTGATATTCCAATGGGGAATGAGTATGTGAAACAAGACGGACAAGACAAAAAAAAAAGTGTTCCTAATAAAAATTGATCGTGTTACATAAGCATGTGAAAGATCATTTGGCATAAGCGATAGCTTCTTGTGGTCAGACTCTTCGTTTCCCGTTTAAATGCTTGGTATCCTAGAATCTCTTTTTGACCCCGCCGCTCTCGGTCACTCCCCTTTCCACTTAAACGGTGTTTTAGGCGTTAATAATCGGACTTGTGCGTGCATACTCCGTATCTTGCGGCGGTAATAATGTTCGCACGTGAAGCTATTCCCATATACCCTCTCTACCGCATTCTCACTGTCGCGCCGCGTTCTTAATAGCTTTAAGCGCTTAATTTACGTAGTACGCACTGCTTTTCATTAGCAACACTACACTATCTATATACATATGTACACTATGCGCGTCGCGGTACCTACAATTGTCGACACCGACAGCAGAGTCTATACAACTTGAAGTACTTTTACGCGTGGTATATAATAAAGTTTAGAATTCCCAGTACTACGGGACGGGGCGGAGCGTACCCACCTCAATCCTTATTTTCAATTCTTATTTTCAATTAGTCAAGAAGCACTGCAAGTACAATACCTTAGATCATCACCCATCTTGCCCGGGCCCGAAAAGTCCAACTACAAGAAGCCATTCCTCACTATAATCTCCTACAGCACGCTTTTCCATCTACTCAAAGCCTACGAAGTGCGAATAGCCCTTTTTCTACACCTATACTAGTTCTCTCTACATCTCCAACCGTCCCTCCCCCATACATCTTCCACCCCAGCATCGATACAGTAAAACTTAGTAGATTTCTATTTATTAACTAAATTTATACGCGATAATATTTTCGAATGAATTCTCATTTCGATGAAGGAAACTTTTATAACTGTTCAGACGTACCGTTACCTTGCAGGCTAGGTAGCTAAGGGAGGGTTTCAGAGTAGTAATTACTTTAGCTGATATACGCGCTAAATAGATCTATTACTCTATACGAATTAGTCCTCGAGTATAAAACTTTGTTTTGTATAGTACACGTAGATTGTACACTCCGAGCCGAATGGACTGGCAGAAAAGATTTATTACAGTAGGGCGATTGCGAGACGATCACCGTTTTTCACAACTCCATGGGACTGACGGGTAAATGGAACATTGGGAATGATAAGTTTCTGCCAAGCCAAGTGTTCATGCAAATTCTGGCACTGTACTGTGAATTAGACGAACAGAGAATTAGGTAGAGAAGAATACGCAAATATACAAGGCAAATGTTCATGATGACCTAGATTATATAACAAGGCTCAAAGTACCACCATTAGTACGAATTCCTTCCATGCTGAAATCCAAAAAAACAAACTCCATTAGAAGCTAAAGAGCCAAAACGATACCAAAAATCATCCAAAGAGCATGCAATGGGGTGTACCAACTCAAAGCGCCTGCGCCACCAAGACCGTCCTCGGGTTTTGCTTCTGGTCTCGAACCTAAGCCATCGCCCTTTTTGTTCGTTTTAATGGGGCTACCAGGGATCCGCGTGAAACTATTCGCGGATGCATTGAGCGTTGCGATATCGATCATGGGATTGTTGATCGAATTACAAGCCGGCCGATCTGGCTTTGGAGATATCCCGTTCGTGACGTGGATGGGGAGATCGAAAATCGTATACATATCTGTGTCGTTCAAGCGGAAGTTCTGCCGTATGGAGATCTACAGATGTTAGTGAGTACTACTGCTCTGTCACTCGTAGAATCACTTACGTTATAAGCGCCTCGAGAGTTTTTGGAACTGTCTGAATTCCCATCTCCCACGAGGCAATCGGGCCATACCCAGTTGATATGCTTGACGGTACTTCCAGACTCCATATCCATGATTTTCCCCAGAGTCCCTACACCTGCTGTGCCATTCGAAACCGTAAAGTTCTTTCCCGTGTCATAACTGGACAGGAAGATTGTTACATTGTGAATGGCAGATATCGGTCTCGAGGGGTAGGGGGGCAGTTGAAGCTGGCCGTTCGAGGTTACGTCCAACGCGACATGGAGGATGTCTGTTAATGGTGAGTAGGAAACATCAAGGGATCGGAACAGAAACCTACCACCACCGAGGGGCGTATTTGGCTGCGGCGCATCAACCAGCACGATACCAGGAGTAAAGATTTGTCCATTGACCACCGCTTGCGCGTATATACATCTTACCAGCAGAGGAAGAACGAAAGCCAGACTCTTAACATGTATGGGGAAAGGCGACATGTCCGGGAATGAGAAGGGGTATCACAAAGTCACAAAGGAAAAAAAGGGGGTAGAGAAGGGGGGGCAGAAATGGCTGAGATGCCAGGTGAAGGACGAGAAGCTGCTAAGAAATGTGCAGGTGCCGTGCCATCGTCGGTTGCTATGGAAATTTTGCGTGAATTGACTTGCCTGGTTACTCGTAGTTATAGGGAAGTCTCAAGTCTTCTGGTAGAAGTTCTAAAGTTCTAGACGTGAGAAGATTGCGATCAGAAAACTTCTTATGCGTTCATCCGGGCCCCAGAAGCTGCAGGGTAGTGCAATTGGGGTTGACCATGCGACCCCTCGTCACAGCCGCATTTTCAGGTGGTGCGATGGTCAGACAAGAGTGCTTTGAAACCTGGGAAGGTTCAAGTTAAAAGTGAAGTGCCAAGGGACCGCCAAGGGCGCAAAAGTCGGAACGGAGGCGGGGTACTAGGCGGGGCGGGATTCCACCTTGACCCACTCAAGCTTCGGCCCGCCTGCAAGCTTCCTGAGGTCAAGTTCATGGAAAAGGTGATGGCAAGTGCTACCGTAAGTACTCCATACCTACTTGAGTACTCGTACTGCACACGATGATCCAATAGCAACAACCTCAACGCCACTCTAACTCATCCTCACCATGCTTCGCTCGCTTCCGAGGCGAGCTGTCTCTGGGCGTCCAGCTCAAGCATTGGCCCCTCCAATGGAGTCTTGGAGGTGTTTTCCTCGTGGTGTTAATCTCACTGCGAGATGTTACTCAAGCACCGACACGCGGCGAGCATTATTCCGGCAATCTATACAGCACTGGCGGAAAGTCCGCGGTTCTTTTTTTGCCCCGTCTGAAGAAGTGAAACAAGCCCGTGTGACCAATACTCCAATCGTGGGGTTGGAAACAACAATTTACACGCATGGCTTTCCATACCCGGACAATGTCAAGCTCGCTCTGGACTTGGAGCAGATTGTACGAGACAACGGCGGCGTGCCGGCCACGATTGGTGTGCTTGATGGACAAATTCGAGTGGGAATGACAACCAGCGAGTATGTACTGCTTATAGAGTGACTTGCATCCTAGCAGTTGAATTCAGTAACGCTGGTTCCTTTTCCGGCTCTGCTCTTGAAGAGGAAAGAAAAAATGCTAATAATACGCCTATAGGCTCAAAAGACTAGCTTCTGCTGCGGGAGACCCCGAGACCAGAAAGGTCTCTCGCCGAGATATTCCATATATCGTCGGTATGGTGAGTAGAGCTAATACACTTGCTCAGATATCTCATTGACTAACTATGCAGGGTCTGGCAGGCCGTAAACTAAACGGAGGTACCACCGTTGCAGGAACGATGCATATTTGTGCTTCAGCTGGTATCAAGGTTTTTGGAACCGGCGGTCTTGGTGGTGTTCATCGTGATGGCCAAAATACAATGGACGTGTCAGCTGATCTTACTGAGTAAGCATTCATTGGGTCATATTGAGAGATGTGCTTACATTGGCCATCTAGATTGGGATGTACGAATGTGGCTGTAGTTAGCAGTGGCTGTAAGAGCTTTCTGGATCTTCCACGTACTCTAGAATATCTAGAAACGCAAGGTGTGATGGTAGCGACCTTTGCAGATGGACGGCATGGAGAGGTTGATATTCCTTCATTCTACTCCCGTGAGAGTGGCATCAAAAGCCCCATGACTGTACAAAATGCAAAGGAGGCAGCAGCGATGATTTGTAAGAAGGACCTTTGATACTCAGAAAGTTGCTAATAATATTAGTTGCATCGAATTACACAACCAGATCCGGCCTCTTGTTCGCTAATCCGATCCCAGAGAAACACTCTATTTCGAGGGAAGAAATTGATGCTGCAATGAACCAAGCAGTTCAGGAAGCTGCAGATCAGGGCTTCCATGGGCATCTGAATACACCATTTATTCTAGCGCGCATAAAGGAACTGACTCAAGGTAACAGCATACCTGCGAATAGAGCACTGATAGAGTCCAATGTTCGAATGGCCACGAAAGTTGCGGTTGAGCTTGCAAAAGTTGAATCAAACTATGGTGTTCCACACGACCCATCTAAAATCCTTCAATCTAAGGCTTATGCTCCTAAAAGCAAGGAAGATTCTGCTTCTATGTCTGATGACTATACTTACCCTTACGAGAGCGAAAGCCAAGGACCTGCGAAACCTGAAAAGTTGGAACCAACCTATGGTTTGCCATATGACTCAACTAAAATCCCTCAATCTAAGGCTCAATCTACCAAAAGCAAGGCAAAATCTGCTATTATATCTGATATCCATACTTTGCCTTACGAGAGCGAAAGCCGAGGAACTGCGAAACCTGAAAGACGGGTAAGGGCCCCTTCCATCTTAATCCCCAGTGGAAACCCCTGTTCTATTCAAATACTAACAAAGGGTTTGGTCAGTCTAGTGATCAAATAGAAGGTATAATTGTCTTCGGATCAGTAGCACTTGATTCCTCCTGCGATCACGCGCCCCAAAGTTCGAGCAATGGCGCCATCTCATCCCAAGCCCAAGCCCAGGTAGACGAAAGCGCCCTCGGCGGCTATATTCCAAAAACGTCAAACATTGCAACCATAACAGAAAGTATCGGTGGTGTTGGTCATAATGTTGCTTTGGCAGCCCTTCGCGTTCTTGCTCAGCGTGTGCCCAAAACATTGGTCACCCTTCGTAGCTTTGTGGGAGACGATATGTGAGTGAACCATTATATCGGTGAATAGAATTGCTGACTTGATAGCGCCGGGAAAGCCATACTTTCTAGGTTGGCTGCAGAAGGTTTGCATTCCAATAACGTATTGACCATTCGTGGTCAACGAACGGCTCGATACGTTACTCTCAACGATACGAACAAAGACCTGGTCCTCGCAGCAGCCGATATGAGTATCTTCAGCAATAGTCAAGATCTATATCCTGCAGGTCCCATCAGAAAAACCAGAGCAAATTGGGTGGTAGTCGATGCAAACTGGAATCCTGCACTGATCCAATCCTTACTATATGATCTCCAAGCCACCAAAAAATCACCAAATCGATCTTTTGGGGTAGCATATGAGCCTGTATCAGTTCCTAAAGCTGGAGGTATTTTTTTCAACGCCACGCCCGAATTGAAATCAAGTTCTTTCCCACAACATGCGGTCAATCTGGCAACACCAAACCAACACGAATTGGCAGCTATGCACTCAGCAGCCAAGGACAACGATTTCCTCGATTCCAAACAGTGGTGGGAAACTATCGATGCCCTAGGTATCCCAAGTTCCGGGGCTCGCGATCGCTTCGTGCAAATCACCAATGCGAAAATGACGGACGAAGGAATCCCATTACAGACTATCCAACTCCTCCCTTACATACCCACCATCCTCACCAAACTCGGCTCCGAAGGCGTTCTCCTCACAACCATCATGCAACCCAATGATCCCCGTCTTACAGACCCTGATGCCGCTCCTTATATCCTATCTCGAAACATGAATGGGAGTGAAACCATTGGGGGTGTATATATGCGACTTTTCCCCGCTGCCGAGGTTGTTGAAGATGTGGTTAGTGTCAATGGTGTCGGCGATACGTTCTTGGGCGTCCTCATTGCGGGATTGAGTTGTGGGAGAAGATTGGATGAGGAGTTGATTGGGTATGCGCAGAAGGCGGCGGTGATGACGTTGAGGAGTGTGGAGAGTGTGAGTCCTGAGCTGGAGAAGGTGGATTGGTTCGCTGAAACACCCTCGGAAGATGTGGTTTAACGGCGGAGGATGATGCATCTGAGGACTGATAGCACTATGGGGGTTTCAAGAGCTGAATATGAGATGTACTGTAAATTTATTCAGTTCTCGGCTTGTGAAATGTTAGGATGTTGATGGAAATTGTTTTGAGTAGATTGTATAGCTTAGAAGGACTTTATTCCTTCATATTTGGGGATTACCTGTACAGATACAGTACAAGTACTAGAAAGATACTATAATCTAATCTTTCTCGCAAAATAGTACGAGAATAGTTTAACCTGGCTTTGGCTTCAAGTTTTAGTATCTTTTTCCATCCCCCGTGCACGTGAGCCTCTTCTGAGAAGGTCACGTTTTATGGTGGTGCTGAGAATATTCGTCCTAGGTAGGTGCAATGAGGAATACATTAGTACAACTAATTTAAATTCAGATATCAGTAATCTATCATTATCGAATTCTATACCATGCCTTGAAGGGGGAAGGGAGAGTGGTTCTCGTTATTTGGGTTGTTGACGTGGCGAGTGAACCCCACTACTGCATGCCACGAGAAGCAGGAACGATTTTATACTTAATTGGTTTTATAGTTGATTGATTTTATACTTAATAGATTTTATACTCAAACGAAGGCTATTATAAGAGTCAATTTGGTGCGATTCTATTGGTTAAACTTATAATAAGATTCGTGGTCGGAACTAAAACCTTCTCTCTTATCTCAATTTATCTTATATACGAATAATACCACCCACGCTATTAAGATCTTACCCACCCCTTAGGTTAGGGGTTAGGGTTAGGCACCTCGTATAGTAGTATAAGTACTCGACGCGTTTCCTACTTACACCTAAAATACTACTAAAGTAGAAACACCGAGCCACCGGAATATGCGGAACGCCCCTTTTCCCTAAACAGGTTAGCTGTCAAACTGTATAGCTAAAGTGTCAAACTGTATAGGAAGAGTCCAATTCATACGGTATCCGGAACATTCCAGCTGGCAAAACTTTCTTTTCTTTTCACGATCCAAGCGTATGCGAGACCTCCACGCGGCACCATCGTGGCACAGAATTTCTCTGGAACCCCCAAGCGATTGGTGCCATTCCCGAAAGGCAACAGTACCCATATGATTCTCATTATCACGATTTATCGTATATGAAAGTGATCTAGGCCTCACTACAAGCTCGTGTAGGCTGACTCCACGCCGGCTGGGTATGCAGCCACGTTCAATTGAACAAGCGTCGTTGGCTTCGTGTGACCTTGCATTCGAATTCATTGACCTGTATTGCATCTCCTGATCGGTACTGTAGTCATATCGGTCAAAGTTTGCCTGGTCCAAGCCTCTTCAGCCCTATACGAGCTGTCATTCAAAACCCTCACCGATACCCCTCCTTCTTGGTGGCTTCAGAGCTTACAGTGCAGATACTACCTAGTATGAACATTTGGAGAATTTTTCACAGCTCGTTTAAAAAACCTTTCCTTGTCTTGTGGCTCTTTTTTGAACCTGTCTAGGGCCTCGATGGATTGCATGCTCTGAATGATGAACTACAAAAGGCGGCGAGCGTTTACCTCATGCCTAGCTTCTGAGGTTGTACTGCTACATCGCCGCAGTAAGCTGATGGTTGATGGTCAACGAATCAATTACGAATGGTCTTCTGCAAGCCGCATCACATTCATTACATTGGGTCACTTTCCGCTGCAAGGTCCTTTGAGAAAGCGGAGAAAAAACATCAAAGACAAATAACATCGTCAGCTTCCAAGGACTGACGAGACAGTGGCAGTGGTAAGCGACAGCTCAGCTGAAGCCACACTCAAGTATGTTTTACTGATACAAACTTGGACGCTGAAAGCGCAGGGTTTAAAGTTGAGTTGTACTGCTTCGCTCACTGTTGCTGTGGGAATCCCTGCTGGTGTCTATTGGTGTCTTTTTCTCCGCTTATTGATATTCTTTACTTCAGCGGGCATCCCTACCTGATATTTGCAACACGTATTGAGACAAAAAAGAATGCTGTGCCCCCCATATCATAGCTTCTAGATCTCTAGTGTCTCCAAACTCTATATAAGCATCCATCACCTCCTCTGCTATATTTCATTTGGTTTGGCAAGGCTCAAGTTTTGCTTCCAAATATTATTCCTGGAGTTTGCTGCTCCTACTTCACAGACTGACAACGTATTATATCTTCTCAAAATGTCTTTCAACGCTCAAGAGGCTCAGGCCAGGAACTTTGTTGCCCCCATCGTTCCAGCTGCCTCAAAGGCCCGAGTAGAAATCGAGGAATTCATTGGTGATAATGAAATGACCAACCTCTATCTGCTTGCCCTTGAGGCTTTGCAAAAGGAAGACGCCAATAAATCTGTTGCCAAAAAGAACGAAGATTGGTGGACTTTCTACAGTCTCTCTGGTCAGCAACTTCCCAGAATTCGCTAGTCGTATTGTACCTAAGAACCTACTGACGGTACTTCAGGTATTCATGGACAACCTGCTGAGAACTGGAATGGTATTCAGCAACCAGATGGCGACATTGGAGGCTATTGTACCCACGGCCAAGTTGTATTCCCAACTTGGCACCGTGTTTATATGAACATGTTTGAAGTGAGACTTTCTTTTCTTTTCCATGAAGTGTAAATCTAACTGTATATAAGCAATCACTTTCCAACAAGATCGCGACGATCGCGGCCCAGTTCACGCAAGAGCCACAAAAGTCCCTCTACAAACAAGCTGCCGCTCGATTCCGAATTCCATTCTGGGACCCTGTATTGCCTAGGAACAAAGCAACAAATGAGAAAATGTGGGGTCTTCCGAAGATTCTTTCAGTGACGGATGTTTGGGTTTTACGCCCAAATAGTACGGAACTTACGTCAATCCCCAACCCTCTTTACGCCTTGAAATTTCAAAACTCGGCATTGAAAGCCAAAGGACGTACTCCAATCGCTTGGGCCTCTAACTGGGGAATTGTAAGTCAAATACCTTTTACTTCCACATATACAAAGCTAAAGGTTCAATCTTAATAGTCTACCCCCGGCAAAGACCACACGGTTCGAACTCCTGGTAGAAATGGCGAAACCAGCGTGGCTAATCTTGAGCTGGGCATTCAACGTCAAACGGTTTCCATCAGTACCAATTTGTGGAAATTGCTTAGTCGATACACCAACGATGGCCAACACAACAATGAACTAAGGACTTGGTCGTCTTTTTCCACGCATAATGTCATTGATCCAAGAACTGATAAGCCCATCATTCAAGGTGGTGACGTCGTTTACCAAAATGATACTGCTGTTTCACTAGAGAGCTGGCACGACAACATTCATGGTCTTGTTGGAACAGGACAAAATTTCGCTGGCCATATGGGAAATCCAGCTATTGCAGCTGTGAGTGTGTCTTCAAAATTCGTGTCATATTTACTAATAACTTGAATTTAGTTTGATCCTATCTTCTGGCTACACCATTGGTATGGATATCTGATTTGTATCCCAATGATCATATTGCTAAAACTTTATCCAGCAACATTGACCGCATCCTCGCGATCTATCAGGCACTCTATCCTGACAAGTGGCCAAGAGCTACTGACGCGTCCGCAAATCTTTATCCATTCCAAAAAGATACTTCCAAGTTTTGGACATCAAATGACGTGAAAGACTGGACCACTCTTGGATATGCCATTCCCGGAAACAAACCTCTTGACGCAAAGGGGCGAAATGCTCTCGAAACACATTTGTATGAGTACTATAACTGGTAAGCCCAATTTCCAGAATATTCAGACAACTACAGTTACTTACCACTGCTTCAACCAGGACAACAAGTGGAACAAATCCTCCTAAGTCAGTATCGGACAACTGGCCCAGGGATCTTTCCACATCAATTGCTTTGTACGGCAAGAACGCCAAAAAGGTCACCACTCCAGTTGTCAAATTTGAGGCTCTTGAAGCCTCACAGCTCCTCGTTCGAACAGTTGCTCTACAAACACCACAAGCTATTTCCGTCACCGTCGAAGATGCTCCAAAAACCATCAAGGTCCACAACGCGGCGGCAGACACCGCCGCTAATCCACCAGAAACAATTAAAGACAAGAGTGTACTAACATGGAACGCTCGAATTCGCGTCAAGAAGTAAGGCCTCTCATCTCACCTCCCATCCAGGTACAAATTCTAACCGCATACCTTACTCACAGATTCGCCTACAACGGCTCCTTCAACATTCACCTCTTCATCGGCTCAATCCCCGACGACGAACCCACCAAATTCATCACCAAAAAGAACGAAGTAGGCTTCTCCCACATCTTCGCCACCTCCACCGACTCCCCCTGCGCAAACTGCACCACCCAACGAGCCGGCGGCCTGCTCTACGAAGACGTCATCCCCATCTCGCACTCCCTCAAACACTACCTGCGCTCCAACACCGCCGCCGCCGCCGACGGACCCATCCCGCAGCTCCGCGTCCTGGATAACTACGAGCCTGAGAACGTCGTTCCTTTCTTAGCAAAGAATTTGCAGTGGAGGATCACTGATACGGCGGGGAATCTGCTGGGTGATGAGCAGAAGATGAGGGAGAGTGGGTTGGTGGTTGCGGTTAGTTGTCGGTTGTTTGATTTGCCGACCCCTGAGGCGCCGTTGGGGGTTTATCATCCGGCGAGGGATTATGCGGAAATTACTGAGGGGAAGGTTGGGGGGCTGGGGTTTGCGGGGGGTGAGGAGGGGAGGGAGTTGTAGGTGAGAGGGTTGGAAGGGACTGAGGCTGGGCTGTTGAGAGTGAGAGTTTGAGCTTAGGGAATTCTGAAAAGATCTTTCTTTGGATTCGAACTCTCGGGTAGTTTTCTCGTTTGATGGTAGGATGAATCGGAACTGAATGGATGTATGGATTTATCGTGCGTCTCGTGATTACTGTGGCGTTGTTTACTTGACCCCTACAGTAAAAAGCACAATTTCACAATGGTTCTACAGTAGTATCAAACATCTGGGAAATATCTCGCAGCGTGTTATATATATCGCACGGATACTAGGCCTAGGTAGAGATTCGAGTTCTCGCTTAGCTAGTCTAGACCCGTTTATTGCCTAAGAGCGAGAGTGGGTAAATCGACCACTCCCCACCCCTTCCTAACGAGCTAACCTCACCTACTAACCTCATTGGTATACTCCGTTAATATGTTGGAGATCGTACTCCATGTATATATATACATTCCATCTAACCACCACAAATCTATACTGGCCGTAAGGAGAACATCAGAAACCTCCATCGATTTCATAACTCAGCCAGATTTGCAGTCGATTTCCGTCCTCGCTCTGACCGTAGGCCAGACACAATATTATCTACAGCGCAATTTCCTCCGATACATCACCATCATACCCGGATGAAACTGGTGTTTGTGACTCCTGCAATGAAAGGTATTGATTTTCGTATTCATATGGAGGTGGTGGTGTCATATGCGAATCCCACATTTGCTGAAATGCCATGCGTCCCATCTCGCTTGGCTCTCCAGACTCTCTCTCGTACCTCCTAATCAAATTGCTGTATGGTGGAAGTGGTGCTAATATCGCTGGTGCAGCAGGTGAGTGCATCTCAATCTGAGCAGGTACCAGCTGGATTGGTACGGGTGTTGCTGCTGAATTGACGCTGCTGCTGCGACTTGAAAGTGGTGAAGGCGACGGCAGTGGCGTGGGCGACAGCAATGGTGAGGTTCTTGGTTGCCAGGTCTTTTGGTCCTCGTCTAGAGCTTCTGGTGGTAGTGGTGATGGGGAGACTAATAACCAGTAATCTGCTGCTGTGCCTTGAAAGCGCCTTCCAGGTCGGGGAGTTTCTTCACATTCGAGGCTTGAGTCTCGTGTCTCGTCTTCTCTATCAGAAGTACTAGAGAACGGGCTTTCTTTTCTTCTGGAGGACTGCGTAATATCTGAGGCATGTCCTGACGCCCTTGTATCTTCACAATGCGAAGCTGTGCGCTCCTCTGTTACAGGTAAGTCACTATGTTAATGTCGCCAACATGACGGCCATGACAAAACTTACGGGTTGTTTGTATGTATAAAGACGCCATCTGAGCTTGATGTGGGCTTGGGGGGTGAAATGCTATATTCTGTTAACTTCTGCTGTCATTCTTACTCGAGAACTTTGGGACATTTACGAGTTGGCCGCCTTTTTCGAAGTTTGTTATTTTCTCGAGTCTTCTCGACTCCGTTCTTCATCTTCCCCTTGCCTTTTTGCTTCTCTCTGCGTCTCTTCTCGTCATCGGAAAACAGATCCTCATAGGTGATGAACATGACGCTTTTAGTGATTTTTCCCATCCTTCGACGGGGCTTGGAAGAGGGGCTTCCAGCCTCGATGGATGGTAATACCACGTCAGACATTTTGGCTATTCTGTTTGCTTGATGATAAGAGTACTAGTCAGAGGGTGTAAGTGTATATTGTGGGTTGCTTGAGTTTTGTCGTGAATGGCTGTTTGTGGAAATGTGTGACTGGGTGAGGGAAAGATGAGAAGATGAGGAAACCGAGGACTCTATTTATGTATGAACAAAGCCAGGCTTGGTAGCAACCGGCATTGATTTGATGTCGAAAGTTCCGATCTACAAGTCCAGAGTAGTTTGAGTCTTATCAGACACCGTTTACGAACGGTCCTAGCCTAGTACCAACGGGAGATTTGCCGTTAGTTGTCATATTCCCTAGTCGTGCTCTATGACAATCACAATCACCCACACCAGATTGCTTCCACAGTCATTCAATCACGACCGAGTAGGCAGACTATTACAGTCATATCGGTTGAATATCTTTTCCCTTGAGAAATTGGACTCGTAAAATGATGTTATCGAGTGTGTTGGGATGCTATTTTTGTATGCCAGAGCCGGTTGCTGTCCAGTCCACGCTAAGCGAGGATCCGGCCTCTCGCTAAGCTACGGCTGGACTCTCGCTACGCAATTGACGTTTTTGACGTGTTTACTATTCTCATGCGACAACACTTTTCGATAGGGAAGACGTGATCTCTTTTTTTGGTCATCATATAGTCCAGTAAATGTGTCATAGTCCTATTAAGCGAGTTTCTAGGACTTTCTTCTCGTCATAATTTACCGGCTGTGGTGCGCATAAATAATGCATGTTTCCCTTCACTCGAGGAAAGTCACCCACGAACACTAGATTTTACATAATAACTATATACTCACCCAGCAATTGTCGAATCTCTTTCAACGCATCAAAGCTTCTTTGTATTCTTCATTCTAAATCTACTATATATTACTCTCCCAGCGAAAATGTGTTGCCAATCACCTCAAATGGGATTTTCTGCAACCGAGAGCAGCCAACAACCTCTCAATCTCTCTCACAAAATAAACCATTTTCTTGCCCTCACGGCACCAGCTATGGCTCCGAGCAACCGGGCGATGAATCCATCTCCTGATATCACAAAACGTCAATTGCAAACACTCCACCAGAACTCAAACTACCTCGTACTCACGGCATTATCCACAACAACCAACAGCCAGCCAACTCAATCGAGCTTCTCACCACCCATTAGCACACAGCAAACACCCATCTTACATAGAAAAGCAAACAACTACCTCGCTCTCACAGCACCAACAACTACTCTCCCCAACAAGACGCCAAATCCAACTCCCGAGTTCGCAAACCAGCAGCCTACCCCCCCAAACACCCCAACCTACCTCCCCCTCACACCCTCACCCACCGATATCCCCCACAAAATCCGCACCTCCCTCCCCTCCCTACCCAAAGAACTCACCCTCCTCATCTTCCAACACTTATCACCCGTCGAATCAGCATGTCTGGGTCTCACATGCACCTCGCTGTATAACCTGCATATGGCGACGACTGGGGTCGTGGATCTCGGTGAGCTGGGATGGGTAAAAACTAGTGAGAAAGAGGGAGAGGAGAGGTGGGAAAAGAGGGCGTTGAGTTTCTTTTTGAGGGATTGGATGGAGAGGGGTGGGTTTGTTTGGAGAGGGGGTTGGTGTGTGTTTGGTCCTGAACGTGTTGAGGAGAGGGATGGGGAATGGGAGAGGTTTTATTTGGGGGGGGTTTGGTGGGGGCGTGAGGGGTAGGATGTAAGGTTCAGGCTGGATAGGGGGGAAGGGTGGGGCTTTTTGTTGATCTCTTTTGGTGGTGGGTCGTGTATTTTAGGTCTTGGTTTGATAGACTGAATCGCTATCTTTTTGTATTGTTGGAGTTCTGGAGATAGCGAGTATCAAAAGGGAAAATGCAATTGCCATTGTCACTATACGACTTAATCTTTCCAGGCAATATTGTGAGACATATGAAAAGTTCGGAACTTCAGTCTTTCTGTTATACCACGTCGGTCTTTTCTTTCATTGAACTCGTTCTCATTTATGCTTTTGGGGAATTCTATATATATAATTCATGCGGGTTTAAATCGTCGATGCTACAAATTTATTGAAGAGCTATAATATCAGAATAGGCTTTCGTGCCTGGATGACATAAGTCACACGGGGTATAGAGATTGTTTAGTTCTGAGCCAGGAGCTCTGTGTTACAATTATAAATCCTTGAAAAAGCGATGAAATGCGCAATATCAGAGTTTATTAGAAATGTCTGGGGTGACGTATTCTTATGATAATCTTACCTCGCATATACTTTAGACATAAGTACCTATCCCTGATCTACTTAATGTCCTTCTGATCGCTTGTACTTGAGTTCCCACTTATGGAACGAGCTTTTTTAAAACATCTTTTAAGTTTGGCAGGAATCAGGCTCTAGAGCAGCTTGGCCAGGGGCATATGGTGCTTAGTAAGCATGGCATATGAGCTGAATGGCTGGCAAGCAATTTCAAAGAAACCTCCACAGCCTGTGACTGTCCTAGGACCTTACTAAGTGAGAGACTATGACGGACTGTACAGATAAAGACTAACTAACTGAACAGGCAGTGCTAAATACAAAGAAACCCTGTGATTTGTATTAGGGACGGTGGGTGGGGAAAAAAGAGAGTTTAATAAAAGTGCGAAAGGTATGAGGAGTTGAAGTGGGAGGCAGAGCCTCCTTATAGGCACTCCTTGTGTGGCGCTCAGACCCCTATCCATCTCCATTTTTTTAAAAAAAGGTTTTGGGTAATGCACCAATTGTGTTCAAGAAATGGTTATTATGTACTTATCTAGAGAAATACGTGCCTGATGGATACACGTTGAAATCAGGGGTTTTGGCAGTTTGGAGAAATAACGATACATGAAACTATTGGACGAAATACTTGGATAGGTGGATATATTTTCTGGTCAATCAACCTTGACCAAATAAGTTTTTGAGAAATATAGAAGTTTAGAATTTAGGAGTGTTGTCATTGTCCAACTCTGTGATGGGTGATTGGATTACTGTCTACCGACTCCGATTCTCGGTCCGCAGCCTCCGAAACGACCCTCGGCCGATTAGTGAAAACAGCAGACTAACGGGTGAAAGGTTCATTTTCAATTCCAACAGGACTGCTAGATCCGCTTTCCTTCCTCCCGCAAGCTTGCTTCTCGTGCGCCGTCGAGAAGGACTAAGATAAACGATTCTACAGACTTCATGATATCGAAAAGCTATCCCTTACTCCGTAACACCTCAGAAAACGTTAGGCAGAACGTCCTAATTAGGTTTAGGAAGTGGTATCCTATTACTTTACTTAATTCTGATTGGTGTGAGTACCGAGTCCAACATAGTCCCTTGCTTAACAGTAAAACTTACTACCAAGTTAGTCAAAATTTCCAATTATGCTTTGGGGTGTCACAAGGAATCCAACCCTCCAGCCTGTCATCGGAGACGAACGGCAGATGCAGGTCTTTTTTCAGCAAAGCTGAACATGTAAATTACAATCTCATTAAAATACAACATTGACAAAACTTACCCATGGATATCATTTCTTTATCCTGTCGGTATAGTGACGAAATTTTATCACGAGGTTACATTTCGGGGAACTGAATAATCCCCGTTCGATGATTGGTAGGCGCCGATTGGATGAGAAGCCGCTTATATTTGCCTCCCGCCTTTTACGCCGTTCTGGTAATAAAGGGGGAAATCAGCCATTTAATGCACCATTATCCACAATGCGGGGAGCACTCCATTGAACTTGTGACCCCTTGGAGGCTGAATACTGATCATATTAATTGTGATACTGTATTCATGCTCCCCGCGTTTTTTCAAATTAGGAGATTTGCGGGGTGCCATATGGGACTTTCATGGCATTTGAAATGTCAGTTCAATGGTGTGCAGGTGGGCTTAAAGTCATTACCCTGCTGTGCTTACTATGGTAAGCCGAGGCAAGGGGTAGGATTTTACCTATGTAAGTTGGTCGTACGTTGGTCGAAATTCCCTTTTTCTTTTTGGCAGTTTCCCAATTTTCATCATTCATCTTTAGATTTTTACTTTATCAAGTGGACTTGCTTCTATTTCAATATGAAAAGATCTGGATTTTTCGCTGGTGTTTTCGGTGTCACCGTTTCTTGTAAGTTGTGACTCTAAAATCCCTATGGTATGAAGGGCTTTCTGACCATTGAAAAGTATTTTGTGCCATTGATGCACAGGATTTCGCCAATCATGGAACCTACACAGAGCCTACCACTGGCATTCAGTTTTATACGAGCTACCAGACCAACGGAAAGATCACGGGAAGTGGTTACAACTCAATGGTCTCTGACGGAGGGTTTACCTTCGGAATGACATTACCACCCACTGCATTGACAGTTGATAGCAATGAGTATATTGGCCTCATCGTGTGTACCTGGAACCTAAATATTGTGGTATCAGATGCTAAACATTCTAGATTGGATCAACTCCGGTCGGGAAAGGTTGGAGTGGTATCGTGCATGGTGATAATTCTGGTGCTTCAATGCCAAATCATCTGATACTAGTTGGATGGCCAACGGGAGTTGGGAATCAAGTAGCGACATCCTTCCGCTATGCCACGTATGTAGACCCCGAAGTATTAAAGTCTGCGCCCATTCTAACTTATATTTAGGGGATATCAACCACCGCAACCCTATGGCGGAAGTGCCAAACTCACCCAGATATATTCTAGTGTAAACGAGACGAATTGGGTCTTAGTTTACAGATGCCAGAATTGCTTTGTTTTTGACGAGCCAACCCAAAACACATTCAATACATCGACAAGTCTACAGAATTTTAAGCAAGGATGGGCACAGGGCACAAAAGAAGTGGTAGACAAAACAAATCCGAGTTCCGGCATCGAACAGCACGACAATGGTATGGGCGTATTCATTGTTGAGGTAAGATCTGCGACACATGTATCCTATTCTGAATGGGCGACAAAAACCGCTACGGGGCCCATTGCTACAGGCACCGCTACTTCAACAGTACCATTTTCCTCCATTCCGGTCCCTACTCAAACAAGCTATGATTATATTGTTGTTGGTGCTGGAGCTGGGGGCATTCCCATGGCGGACAAGCTTTCAGAGTCTGGAAAATCCGTACTGCTTATCGAGAAGGGAGTGGCTTCTAGCGCTAGGTGGGGTGGTACTATTAGACCAGAAAATCATTGGTTAGATGGCCAGAATCTGACGTGGTTTGATATTCCTGGAGAGTGCAATCGGATTTGGAATGGTGGAACTGCTGGAGTTACATGCACCGATGTTGACCAGTATGTATATCTCCAGTGCAAATTTGTAGAAGTGTTAGCTTCTATTTCATTCATGATTCTTCGGTGTCGCTTGCTAACACAAGATACCAATTTATAGAATGGCCGGATGTATTCTAGGGGGAGGAACCGCAGTAAATGCCGGCCTATGGTGGAAACCAAATCCTTCAGACTGGGATGTCAATTTCCCAGCTGGCTGGAAAGCCTCAGATATAGCTGCAGCGACTGAACGTGTATTTTCGCGTATTCCAGGCACTGATCACCCCTCATTGGACGGAAAGAGATACCTTCAATCTGGTTTCGATGTTGTCGCTGATGGCCTGGCAGCGGCTGGCTGGAAAAGTGTTACTGCCAATGATGTTCCGGCAGAGAAGAACAGGACTTTTGCTCATGCACCACGTGAGAGCCCTTTTTCTTCCCTTTTCCTCTGGGGGTTTACCTGCAGGGAAAGCCCCCTAGCCCATTCCTCCTCACTTCATCTGGGAATTATATGAGCTGACTTATTTCAGATATGTTCTCAAATGGAGAACGTGGCGGTCCAATGGCCACTTATCTGGTTTCTGCAAATGGGAGGACAAACTTCCATCTCTGGCTAAATACTAGCGTGGAAAGAATTAACCGAGATGGAGGTCACGCCACAAGTCTGAACGTCATTCCAACCAACAATGGTGGCCGGAGTGGTACAGTCACTCTTGCTCTTAAAGGCCGAGTTATCCTCTCCGCTGGTGCTTTCGGAACACCTAAGCTTTTGTTTCGAAGTGGCATCGGGCCAACCGATCAATTGGAAGTGGTTAAGTCCAGCACAGATGGCGCAACAATGATTGATCAAAAGCAATGGATCAACCTACCTGTTGGATATAACTTGAATGATCACCTAAACACCGATACTGTCATTTCTCACCCAAATGTTAGCTATTACGACTGGCCTGCAGCATGGCTAACACCTATTGAAGACGACAAGACCAAGTACCTGACTCAACGAAGCGGTCCACTCGCTCAGGCGGCCCCAAATATCAACCCAATTATGTGGGAAGAAGTTACCGGACCTGATGGAATTGTTCGACATATGCAATGGCAAGCTCGAGTCGAAGGCTCAAACGGTATCGAGAACGGTAATTCCATGACGCTTTCTTTGTACCTAGGACGAGGAGAGGTCTCTCGAGGACGGATTACCATCCAAAAAGGTCTTAATATGGTCGTTTCCACCATACCATATGGTGACCCTAACGATCTCGCTGCTGTAGCGCAAGCGATTGACAACATGGTCGCGACACTTAAGCCAGTCCCAGGTCTAGTATGGAACCTCCCAGCAAGCGGAACTTCTGGTGCCGATTACCTTAAGACTATCCCCTTGACATATGCAAACATCGGTTCGCGAAGAGCAAATCACTGGCTAGGAACGGCGAAGCTGGGAACAGATAGTGCACTTAATGGAGGAACAAGCGTCGTTGATGTTGATACGAAAGTTTATGGGACGGACAATATTTTTGTGTCAGATGCGAGTATTTTCCCGGGACAAGTCACCACTAATCCCAGCGCGCTTATTGTTACAGCAAGTGAGCATGCCAGTGAGAGGATTTTGAAATTACCTGTTTAAATGGGTTGAAACTTTACGGATGGGGTTCTGGATACAGGTTAGGTAGTAGTTCAAGAATATACATCAATTTTCGACTCGATTATAAGCAAAATCTGCGTAAACATTTATCCCAAACTCAGAACAGCTGCCATTATAATGCTCATAAATAATTTCATTGTTCAGCAGGTGGAGAAAAGAAGCGAGATTGTTGCTTCCACGGTTGACCGTCACGCTTCAACGGATTACACGAGATTAAGTGGAAATCGGGGCTTTAGAAGCCTCAGATACTTTGAAAATCAGATCAAATTGGAAAAGTCAACTCAAATCACTCTACAAGACGTTGCATCTGTTAGTAGATTACTATTTGGTCCATCCTTGTGATAAACGTAATGTTTCTAGAAAAATATATGGTTGACTCAGATTGAGCGTGCCCGCTTTGTCTACCCTTTCGCTGTTACTGTAAATATTCCCACAGGTTATAATCTTTCAGCCCTGTGGTAGAAGTCACAAAGACACTTTTGATCATCAAATGTCTATCCGAATAGTAGATCCAAATATACCCAATCATTTAGTACACGGCAAAGAAGATCAAGGTGAGCGGCTACAAACAATTTGCAGTATTTGGAACAAAATTCACAGACTAAACGGTTTGTGGGCTAGTTTTACCAGCCAGCTTTCCTGTGTAGTCCTACTACTTATTATAATTCACTCTCATTTGACTTCAGCTAGCCGCGACTGGCCAAGGGGCACACGATATGATCTGGCTATTGATGGCTAGAGCTTTTTTGATAGTCCATGATTTTCCATTATCCGTTCTGCTTGATATCTACTTCCAGTCCTCTATATTCGTGGTTCTGGGATTATTGTAACTATGGCGCACGTCCTAGAAACGATGAGAAACAGATGATCAAAAGTCTACACAATTCTATTGTGACTAGACCGAGACACAAAGAACCAGGAAGCTCTTACCCGACAACTAACAAAGACAACTTCACCAAAGGAATGTTATCTTTACTCAATACCCTTGTCTGAAAAACAATTATCCAAAACATTAGTAAAGATTCTTTATAATTTCAAGATAAATCCTAGACCTCCGAAGTATCGAAACACAACACTCAATACAACTTTGCAGAAAAGACCAACACTACCATAAAAAACAAGACAAATACTCTCTTCGAAACTCAAAACCTGTAAGTATGAGTTCTGCTCCGAGCCGCAGCGATTCTATTCTAAGCCGTAGCAGTTCTATTTTGAGGCGTCGCCCCGAGCTCCAGCTTCGCGACCTCACGGACAATGACATAGACTGGTTTACCCAACTTCTTTTCATCGAGAAGGATCAAACTATGACTAAAAAATGGTTCAAGAATCAAGAAAAGGCCGCGAAAGAATTCCCAGCCCAATTTCTTCGGTCTAAGATATCTCGCGGTCTTTCCAGAGTTGGGTCTGCTCTCAACATTGTCCCGCAGCAAGCCCACCTCTGCAAGACACACAAGGTACTCAACGCCAAACTGATCCATTTATTCTTTGTCCTGGTTATGAGAGAATGCACCATTGCGAATGCGTCCCTGGTCACGCACTCCCTCATCGGTGACCTTCCTGAGGATGTAACTGCCTGGATAAGACGCCTCCATAGTCTCAACGGCTACTGGATGTCGCCCCAAGTCTACCGCGCCACATTTCAACATGAACCAAGTTACGCGCCAGTCGAAGGTGGTTGCGAGGCATGCATTCTAGCTTGCATTGGTGGTAATGCGGAAGCACTTTATGATTTGGAAGCATCCGCTTTCACTCGTAGAAGTAAGCGAAGACCGGAACCGCGAATCCTGAAGCTTCTTGACGGATGGATGCATGAGCGAGGCATGGACGATGATAAGCATCCTGGGTATAAGAAGAGTCTGTTACTTATTCAACAAATCAAGAAAGCGAAGCTACGCCAACAAGTATTTGAAGCCCGACAAAAAGAGCGTGAATCTGAATTGGATAAGGGCAAACAACCTTCTTCTTTACAGCCTATGGCCCCGATTCCCGAAAACGTGGATGAAGAGGAGAATATCGAGGATGATGAGGATCTGATCGCTATTATCGATTTCTATGATTATCACAGGTCAACAGTTAATCTGGAGCGTCCACCGTCTGAATCTATACATCCTGCCTTTAGAGGATCTTCAATGGCACCTCTTCCGGGAACCGCATCATCTGTCGCAGGTGGAGCCTACGACACCCAGACTTCATACGTCCCTCCGTTCCGAGCCACCGCTCAAAGACCAACACGTCCGCCTCCAGGTCCGCCACCTCCGGCTCCTCAAGGTAATGCTTTCTTCGATAAGTTGGGGGCTGCGGGGCCTTCAAAAAGAGCGGCTGACGACGGAAATGAGAGCGAATGGACAGATGATACGGTTCGCACAGATTTGCCGGTCCCCGTCTCCTCTCGTTTTGCAAAGCGAGCCGCGGACCGCAAAGTAGCCGCAGACAGAACAGCAGAAGATAGAGCACAAGCTTACCGTGATCTCGTAACTGGATTTCCTTCTTCATCCTCGACAATTCGGCTCCCACCAATAACTGGTGGATCTGGAAACGAAGAGCAGCCACCTGTCGCAGCGACGTCGAAAGTTACAGAGTGGGGCGACTTTTACAAAGATCAATAAGGTAGTAAGTAGTCTCTATAGACTCATTTTACAAGTAAAGGTTGTCGGTCAGAGCTTTTGACAAGCATCTCCATTCAACCAAATATATATTAACTTTGTCCAAAATAACACCCAAATAAACTCTATCAAGCGCAGCGAATTGTGTATTCCTGAACGTGAAGCGAAAAGGCGTGCTGAAAGTTAAGCGGGAGGGTGTGCCTACCTATCCATCAATGAAGAAATTTTATTTATTTATTTATTTATTTCTATTTAACGTCTGGCGAATACAACTAGCCGACTTGTAGCTAGGTTCTAGAATAGCCCTCAGTAGAGCAAAAGACGCTGGGGGGGTGCCCCAGATGCCGGGGGGTGTAGATAAGAGACTATTCTACAGTTGACAGAGAAGAAGGAGGGCCCTCTTTTGGACCAACCCCAAAGTGAACAGGGTAACTAGAAAGAAGTAGTATAGGAACTAGTCGGAGGCCGGCCGTATAGTCAATGAAGAAATTAGTCATATTTACGACCAGAAGCTTATGTCATCCCTGCCATCTATATAATCTATATAAGTCGAGTTCATTTTCCTTCAGAGCCCTGCCAAATTACACTCAATCTAATTTAATGCTTTATGAATATCACCTACCACCCTGCCGAAGTTGCCACAGTATTTATTTGTATTCTTTTGCTTTCACTCACTCACTCCCAGTTTCTCATAGCAGTGTCTCATAAGCAGACTATAGCACAAGTACACGTGGCTCACACCATCGCTGCCTCCTTCTGGTGCAAAGCCGGCACCATTCCAAACAAAATTCCGGAGCTAGGTATTACTAAATTGCTCTTCTGGAGCTGCTCCTCTAAATTGGCGGTGTTGCATTTCTTAGGCAGACGCATCAATATGCCCGTCTCAAGGCCGCCAACCCCATCTGACAACTCCAATACCGTGTTCGAAGCAAATACCATTGACAAAAAGATGAGTCTTGACTCAAGTGTTAAGATAGGCTTTAAAGATTTTGACCATTTCATGACATTCATTGTCAAGATACTTAAGTCGGATGCTGGAATTATCAGGGGAGGAAATACAATGTAGCCTTTGTGATTACAAGTGGGCGAGCTAGACGCATTTCATTACTGTACCGGACAATCTGATTGTGACAGAATTCCCAGAGTGTAATTGATGGAATGGGCGTTTCGGTCATTTATATTGTGGGAGTGTGGAAAGAATTACTGTAGGAGGCGCTCGGGCCATGTAAATACATTAAGCGAAGGGAGGGGGAAAGGCGTGGGGGCCACGTGGGGATGCCAGTGGGGGCTGTTAGTTTGCTAAACGCCTCGATCCCTGCGAATGCGAGTAAAGTCTAGGGGTAAGCTTCTTCATGTATGCGAAGAATATTTGGCACAAATTAATACATAGCAATTCGAAAGTCCCTACATCTCCCAAAGCCTCCACTATAGGGTTCCATGCCTCCTCTGTAAGATCAAACTCATGGAGCATATCTGATGGAATCTTTCAGCATCTATCTCGATCGGATACTTGAAACCACATCAAATGCCATCAAACTACTTTCGGCCCATCTTCATACCCAAAAGTTGTACCTTGTCCGTCTCCAAATCCCATCCTTGCTTCCCAAGCGGATTCGTCTCGGTCTTTGGCATCTTCTGTGGAAGCTCGCTCTTGGGTCTGGTGTATCGAGGTTGTGAAGGGCTTTCAGATTTACGCCTCGAGTGGGTTGTTTTGCTTGTTGAACTTGAGGGGGAAGTTCAATGACTGGAGTAATTCCAAAGGTGTGAAGGGCAAGTAGCTTCTCACCCATGATAGAGCGCTGCGCTGTTGTGCTCATAACACGAGCGCAACCACGAATGAAGAGCATGTTGTCTGCGTTAGTAAAATTCATGTGCTCATTGAGTACAGGTAGTGGTGTTTGGATGTACGGATGTCTCCTTATCGTTGAGTTGTATAAATGCGTTGCGATAATCTTCAAGGAAGTGTTCTGAAAAGGTTTGATGGAGCTTCCCTCTTCCGGACCTTGCGCCATTTTGTATTATTTAGGGGCTTTTCGATACCACTGTTGAGTGAATAGGTAGTTGTCTGTCACAATTATACTGTCTGATTTACTCTGAAAGGTTTGAAGGGACGATGATTCATACATAATTGTAATGAAGTATGTTAGGATCGTCTGGAAAACTCTTGTATCTTCAATGATAATTTCCATCATCAGAAAGTTGCAAGATGTGTTATCACATCAAGATCTGTTTACGGAGCTTGTCTGGCTATATTCAAAGGTCTCTTTACTCCCGCCTAAACCTATCCCTTGGGGTGTTTCAAACTAGACTTCATCCAAGACATTATGTATAGACAAGATTAAACACACTTGATAGACGCGGAAGTGTTGCTGTGTCTTTGTTTGCGTTGTCAGAATTGACAGCGGTAGATATGTGGCAGATTTTGAAGGGACGCAGATGCAAACTAGAAGAGAGAGGGGCCCCATGAGCAAACATAGGCAAACTACTGAGTATATTATGACTAAGTTCCGGCGTTTAATAGGATGTGTTTTGCGTATTGAGGGTGACTAAGCAAGCTTGCATATATCGTTTGATCTCTTAGATCACTTGTCTACAACACTAACAACAAATCCACTGATTGTAGGATTGTTGTTGCACGCTCTCAGGAGCAGTTTTCTTATTTAAAAGGCTGGTCCTTTCGTTAGATTCAGCATATCACTCTTATTTAAGTATAATTCGAATTAATTCGACAAGATAACAACTCTATAACAAACGGGTACAGGTTTAGGTAGCCCACTTCTACTACTACAACAATAACATCAGAACAGGCAATTGCCGGGAATTTAAGAGGTGTTATAGGGTAATATGTCGTTGGAGGATTAATTTCGGGTAGAAGAGTATAACCTTAAATTAATATTATTAAGGGAGGAATCGTAAGCTCGAATTACGGCGATAACAAATAACCTAGGAGGTACTGCGGCAGGACCGGTCTAGGTACAAGGAGCAGGCGGAACTTAGGTAGTAGATGATGATAATAAAGGTAAGTTATTAGACAAGCAAAAGAAGCTCTTACTACAATTCTAAGGGATTAACCGTAAGTATATAGTAGATATTGTTCTAGAAAAGTTCGACCTAATTAACGTCTGCAAATTAACTTTTACGGCGGATTTTAACGACGACGAGAGAGATTACAATATAGTATTCGATAATAGAAAGATAAAGAGTATAGAGGTCAAAGGAAAATTGAAGGATTACAGAAACACTCATACAATTTAGAGCGAAGGTTTTAGGTAGTACATATCGATTATTAACGTCTTCTTTAGAGATAAATACCCGCTATTAAACAGAGCTTATAACATATTCTATAACGAAGTGTTAAGATTAACGAAGACATATGATTAGTTAAAAGGAATCCTCCTAATAGTAATTCAATTCTATAAAGAACGTAAGTTCTAAAACAACTTATACAACCATAATAAGTGGATTCTTCCTAAGAGATAGATTCTATAGTACTGTCGCGCGGTTATAAAGACGCCTAGTTAATCTATTAGCGGAATGGGTTCGAGTGGACGCGGAGGAAGAGTAGAGAAGCATAGGTTTAAGAAAGAGCTAAACGACATTATAGCACTTTATCGGAACTTTAACAATTTCTCTTATACCGCGGCCTAGTATAAACGCCGTTATGCGTACATAAGATATGGTGGGAATCACTCGATCAAGGAATGCAAAGTCAACGGTTCGGGCACAAGCGAATAAAGGTTTGGTACAGGAGAGGGGGTAGCTGATGTACAATTAGGGGAATTACTCTAAATATTCATACAAAGTCACCCTTGCTATCCTACACCTGTACGTCCTAATACTTCTCCTTTATTTTAATATTATAATAGATAGGCTGAACTACTATCTAATTCGCTGTCACCCTTTAGATTTAAAGTATAGAAGGAGTTATTAGCTCTATATCTAGGACCTCTAAGATTTTACCTTTTATTAATTCTTTAGTTTAGTACTCTAGTTAGATACAAAGGAGACGAGAAACAACTAATATCCGCGAATTACAAATTAGCGAGACTTGATTAAGGAGCTATAGAAGAAGGTATTCAAAAGGACCTTAGATTAGGTCGAATCTTAAAAGTTTAACTTCCATTACCTAAAAGGTTTATATCCTTACTACTCGGTCTAGTACCAAAAGAGGATAGTTCTCTTTGAAGAATCCACGATCTATCTTTCCTTACTACAGAGTTAGTTAATAATAGGATCGAAGTAGAAGTAGCGTACTTAAAGTACTTATTAATATACTAAGTTATTATAATAGTACTATAAAAAGGCCGAGGAGCGATGATTATAAAGCGCGATATAGCAGACGTATTTAGGAATATCCCACTAGCGTACAAGGTTCGGTGGATGTTTAGATTTAAATGGAATAACTAATACTATTAAGAGAACTATCTAATGTTTAGACTAAGGACTTCTCCTTTTATCTTCAATTTGTTTACGGAAGTAATTCATTAGATATTATAATCGTATTTAAAGTAGGAGGATATAATCTATTACTTAGACGATTTTATAGTGGTCCTTTAACTAGGATTATCATAAGAATAAATACTTGAATTTAAGGACGATTATAATAGATTTACGATAGTTCTTAGAATACCTTAAAAGAAGTAAAAGAACGTAAAGGGAACTCGAGTTAAAATCCTAGGTTATATAATAGATACAATAGAGTTTATACTAAGTATCTTGTAAGACAAGGTAGTAAAAGCGATTCGATTAACAACAAGCGCGCTAGTAGGCAACTCACTTTCGCTACAAAAAGCGAGAGAATTAGTAGGTTTTCTCACCTATTGTGCTCCGGCAATTTAACTAGGCTAGGTATTTTGTAGAAACCTTTAGAGCTACGTTACTTTGTTTCTACTAATAGCGACGAAGTACTAGGCTAAGCGAATACTACGCGAAGTATGTCAAGATATTAAGTAGTAGCTCAAAGTAGTTTAAGAATTTAATAGAACTACGTTCTTTTCGAAAGATAGAGAAGAAGTTCAACTGTTTACAGATACTTTAATTTAAGGATACGGAGGTTTTTATTTTAATAGTCTAGTAAATTAGAGAGATCGGGCCTTAGAAGTTTAACTAGGAATAGCGTTCGTAAAGTTAATAAGGCGCGAACCTAGCGATAATGTATTCGATATAAACATCGCTGAAATAGAAGTAATTAAAGAAGCGTTCGAGCGGTGGGCTCCTTTATAGAGATCTAAGAGAATCTATATCTATACGGATAACGCTACTATATTCGTAGGTTTTAATAAACAATCCTTGAAGAGCCTAGTAAATACGTTACTTCGTCGAATACTCTTAAGGGCGGTAAAATACGATATTAAGATTATAGTACACTAGCTCCCGGGGGCGGAAAATATATTGGCCGACGCGCTTTCAAGATTTGACAGAGTTTTAATTACTAACTTATACCCCTAGTTGCTAAGTATAATTACGCGGAACCTCCCTTAGTATAGTATAGTATAATCCTACAAGTACTCTCAAAATTAGTAGTAAAACATATATGGTATAGATTAGCGCCAGGGACTCGAAGGGTATATAATTTGTGTTAAAACGTATACGAGTTCTTCTACAAATGTAATAGAATCTAGCTATATCTAGCTCAAGTAATTCCGCTAGCGAATTATATAGTACTTAGAGTAGCAGGAGGGCCGGGCAAGTTTAAAGGCAAATTAAAAGCTGATAGTTTATAATAACAAATATTATATATTCGCTTAGTATATGTTAATAGGATACTAGATCTAAAGGTACTCGACAATAAGACAGTAAAGCGTATTGTAGTAGGAGTAAGAAGGATAAATATCGAAGACGAGAAGCGTAAAGCGGAACTAATTACCTACGAGATTCTCAAAGACATTATAGCGGAATAATAGGACAAGGAAGCTGAGAAAAGTAGCAAGGACGTAATTCGGAACAATCTCAATTTCATAGTGTTTTCAAAGCTAGTATACAAGGGGTTCTTTCGCTTAGGAGAGCTCATATATACGGCGGAGGACTTTAAGGACAAGGTTAAATTCGAGAAGGAGAAAGTAACTAGATCTAACGTCACTTTTGCGGAAGACGAATCCTTTGTATCGATAAGGCTAAAGACTAGCAAAACGGACTATTCGAATAGCGGGGTTGACGTAGTGGTAGTAGCGGAGGACGATTTAACATACGCGGTAAAAGCTCTTAAAAAGCTATTCAAATTAGATAAACAACACTACAATGCGCTACTGTTTTAAAGAGCGAGAGGAGGCTCGAATACGCTATTTACAAAACCTGCGATGGTAGACGAATTAAGGAGAAGGTTAAAGGTACTAGGATACAAAAATTAGATGAAGTTTAGTGGTTATAGTTATCGTCGAGGAGCCGTAATACAAGTATACAAGAATAGAATTACGAAGGAGCAAATACAAAGGCTAGGAAGGTAGACTTCGGATGCGTGTTTAGGATATATTAACGTATCGATCGAGGACAGATTCTTGTTGAGTAGGAGGTTTCTTACGGGTTTAATCCCGTCAGTTCTTAGGAGGAATCATATACAATAATTACAAAACAAGCAATATAAGTAATTAAAACTTAAATAAGCCTAATTCAATTAAAGTAATTCAAACCAAAGAGTAATACTACAATTTAAACAATCACTACAAAACAAGCAAGTACTACAAAACAAGCAATTACTATAAAACAAGCTCTACAACTATAAACTACAATCTAATCTCATCATACAAACTCTATCAATACAAGCCACAATCTAATATTACCATATAATCCCACACATATTATTTGGGCACAGCCTTCGTCTGGCAGCCTGGGCTCCACTTAATAAGGTGCGAATAGCCTCACAAGTGCCCCAGGGCGGCTGTTTGACCTAAATAACATATCCACCTCCTACGTGAACCTGAATATAAGCAAAGGATATGTTTTGCGTATTGAGGGTAACTAAGCAAGCTTGCATATATCGTTTAATCTCTTAGATCACTTGTCCATAACACCAATAACAAATCTACTAATTGTAGGATTATTGTTGCAGGCTCTCAGGAGCAGTTTTCTTATTTACCCTCCACCATCCCTAAGCTAGCCACCAGAATTAGATAGTGAGATAGGCCTTAATTGAGCGCTTGGCAGCCTGGGCTCCACTTGATGAGGTGCGAATAGCCTCACAAGTGCCCCAGGGCGGCTGTTTGACCCAAATAACATATCCACCTCCTACGTGAACCTGAATATAAGCAAAACAATTTATAACACTATTGAGCCATATAGCAGAGTGATAAGTTAGACTGGGTGAAGTTTGAGATGGAGAGATGAACGTAATAATGTCATGTAAATATGCACCTAATGTATAGTCCTATTAACATCCCTACTATGTCACTTAAGACAATACCAGACAATACCAGAAAAAAACATTACTTAAGTCCCACTTCTTTGTTCAGCTCTAACGCTTTTGTACCTCGCTTTTTTCAAGGCATGCATTGTCTCAGCTTTATTATTGTTAAATATAGAACCCTAAGCTGGCGACGTATCGGATCCTGAACCTACTACTAAACTGTATGACTAAAACGTCCAGTACTTGAGTAGCCTATTTCAAATTGTCTTTTTCCAAACTACATGAGTGGATCTAAATAAACCCAGATTTGACTGGCTCTCCATGCAATTCATTTGAGAGACACACCGCCAGCTACGGAGGTAGACTCGTGGGCTTTACTAGTATAAGCAATTATTCACCATCAGGATTAGAATTGCACATGATTGGACGCAGCCATGTGGATTCACGCCCCATTCCGGCTTATCTTTCCTAAGAAACAACCAGATTTCGCTACCACCTATATGATTATATCTCGCTTAATTGACTTCTTCCATCATCTGCCCAGAAATTCCTCAAGCGACTCGATTCAGGACTTCCAATTTATGATGAAGCCAGTGGTCATGTGACCAGCTTATGCCATCCAAGGTTCTGGGATTTGGGAGGATTAAGGTATTCAAATGTTGATCTTCCTAAGCCTTGAAGAATAAAAATTGGCGCCATCCTAGACAATCTTGACTACCAGAGTTCGAGATGAGAATGGCAGAGCATCTTGACTAACAGAAAAAATGCAGCAAGCGAGATCCCCGAGCACGTGATATTGGACTTTGAAATGGGACAGGATTCAAAGAATCAGATTGGCAGACTCACTTTCCTCATATACGCAGACTCTAAGAACTCTCGATTCGAATGGAGATCTTTCATTGCCTTATCCACATATGGATTGAGGTCGAAATATCAAATATTTATTATTCGGGTTAAACAATCCCAATTTTATTTTGATCTTTCCGTAACTTGCCAAGTGTCGGTGCTTGGATGTATAAGAACTTTTCTCGGCCAACATAGCGTACCCAGTTACGGTTGAGAACATATTGGGCTTTACTGTAGAGCCATGTTCAGATATATGCACTGTACAGGGAAGAAACAGTTGAAAGTGTCGTCGCGTCATAATAAATGACCCTGTAGTTTGGTCAACATCGTGAGGACGGACATGACATGGACCTGTCCCAAGTACCATGTGGAATAAATGGCTATAGCTATGTATCAGTTGTAGTGGTGAATCGATTGAGAAGGCGCATCCAGTATTAGCCTCCATCCTTCCCATATATCCAGTACGCAATACCATTTAAACTATGCCCAAGAACTCCCAATCACGAACCAGATATTGCAAAACCCTTTTGACCGATGGTCGGTCTCATCCTCTTAGTGTATTCTGAATTCAACAATACGAGTCCGAGATACCTGATGATTCACAGGGTGCCACCCGAAACACACTGAATGGAAAAGTCACTCCAGCAATCGATCACGGGTTTGCGGTGATGGTTGTATTAGTGTGTTAGATGCAAAAGATGGTGCTAGTCCCAAGTCAACTCAGCACCCACCTAATTAGAAAGCAATATAAGACTCCCCTCCCCCTCTCATGCCGGATTAATATCCTGTCTTCCTAACGAGCGCGCTTCCCATAGCAGCACGAAAAGAACCTCACAAACCACCCCTTTTGTATGTCTTCCTTCGGAACATTCTTCGAACTGCCACCTCTCAAGTTGATATCTTCCATATTGTCCAACTCGAAAACCATTCCTCCGGGTATCCGATAAGCGCCGTATTGACCCAGGCCTTTGGTCAGTTTCATCAAACAAGTGCTGCAGGATCGCTGATGATGCTCCTCGTTCAGGGTGAAGTCTTTGCACCTGAGATGGCGCTGATGCAAAGTACGCTCGCTTTCCGGGACGAGTTCACAGAAGTCGATTTTGAGTTGGAGATCTGGGTGTTTGCAGAGATAGACCTCTTTGGTTTGTTGGCACATCTTGCTCTGTTTTTGGACGCGCGGGGTGACTTGCGATGGGATCGAATTGGATTTCTCGTCCAGCTGTGATGTTTGTTTTCATTCGTGATTTGGTGTTGAGGTGCGTGTTAAGTATCGGATTTGTAGTCCGCCGGCAAGTTGCGTACAAGGTTGGGCTGCGGATGAATCACTGCTGCTTATGAGATATGGAAAGGCTTGAATAAACTATGATCGGCGGCAACGTGAAATCTGCGGGGAATATTACTGACTTCTTGGAGCTTGCGTTGTGATAGGACATCGCCACTTTCTGCAAAGCCATAGAGTGAATCAAGACCTTTTACCCGTCAAAAGACACATCTTCGTTCAACGCTCTGGTTAAAAAAATAATTCAATACCAACCAAAAAAACGGCAAAAGAACCTACGCCCTAGGGGCTGGCAAGGTTGAAAACCAGACGAACTGATAGTTTTCATTTTTTAGCTTAGCAAATCTACGAGAATGGTAACAAGGTAACAGTTAGTGGTGTTGGTGCTTTGGGAGTTGGCGCTTATGGAAATTGTTGCATATGGGTGCACACAATAACTGACTGGGCCAGGCGGACAGGTTTAATCCCAGTTTTGGAAGCAGAGGAGGCTGTATTTGGGTATACATACTTTTCTCGCTTAGAGTGTGGATAATTTTATTTGTGCGACCAATCACAGCATATAAAAACGCGCTAGCCTCGGGATAATAGCGGCAATTGTCTTTGTCGAGGAGAAACACAGGGATGTGGTGTGTGGTTTCTGTAATGTTTTGCGACATTTGTGGGGCTGGGACTACGCGAGGTGGTTGCTATGGAGCTATTTTTTGACCCTCGTTGATCTCATCGCGGCTTGCTCTTACTACGACATCTTCTCTTTATTTCTCTATCTTTTCACTCAAGATAGAATTACAATCAAAGTCTCATCGGGACCCCAACTCTATGATGTCTCCCTCGGGGCCCAACAACAACTTGGATGACATCCCACCTCTGACTGACAGATAGAGAAACATAAAGACTAAAGCTGTCGCAGCGCGCAAGATAGACCTATCCGTTTCGAAATGGGCTCATCCATCAAGCACTATCTACAGATAGGTGAGCTCCAACAAACAGTTCGCGAATGTCACTCGTCTGGGCCTGTCAATCACACACTCCAAAGGCACTATCAACCCACCAACAATATCTTCTGCTACCTCTTCTCGAGAACAAAGGTCGATATCATATCCACCGCTCCTGATTTGTATCCTACCAGTCTCCAATCTTTCAGTTGGCTCTTCACACCCGTTCATGATGACCCTAAAAGTGAAGGTCCTAGTCCAGAAATGAGCCTACTCTCGAAGACATCAATCGTTGATCTTTGAGATACTACATCATAATTATCATCGATATCCCGTAAACAATATGTAAGACGCCTCCGACCATCAACGGCAATCTATTTTCAAATCCCGGTGTTCAAGTCACGCTTCACCAATCACGAAGGATGGGAATACAAGAAATCTATCATGAGAAATAGGAAGCTAGCTACTTGGTTAATGAAAGACAACTGGCAGATTCCGATTCCACAACCCAACTTAGCCACGCGTATATTCAAGACTTCTTATATTACCAAGGACGAGCTGGGAAACAGAAACGTTGGGGAAGGTCTTGGAAGACTGGCTAGACATAAAATACCTCATTGGCCACTAAACCCAATTCAATATCGAATCCGCAAATTACAAGCCTCCAAGGCAACCAACTCTACAAACTTCTCCAATCGGATGGGGAAACGTGGGACCACCGATTTCGCCAACACCACGGGAGAGAGGAGGGAATCGTACTGTACATACATTTGGATTTCAAAAGGATCATTTCAAAAGCTCGTGCATAGTACAGGTCCATCTCTGAAAGCAAAATACGGAGAGACTAAAAGCGTAACCTTTAAGAGTATCTAGAAAAGATAATAAGCGGTTACCTCGCCTAACCACAAAAGAACTGTCGAATGAGGGCCCTCATAGATTTGTGATGCCCGTTTAGAATGATGCTGAGTTTTTCCTCGTGAGGATCAATAACCATGAAGCTATCATTCTTGTTCTCCAAAAATGGTGCATTTCACTAATAAATTAGCAGCGAATGCATGATTCGAATCTCTGACATGCATGTGGCTCTGGATTTTTTCAAGAGGTTTCCATCATCCTAGCTGCTCCCTAGCTTTGGGTTGTCTATGTCACGGTATATTTAGGCTGAAGAGAATTTGCGATTCAAGGAACGAGGTAGGATCCTGAAGCCAAGTGTGGACAGCAAGAGTACACTGTAAAATGTCAATATCAGCAAACAGACAGAAGAGTCGAATAATGATGGCATCGAAAGATTTCTACACATTTAAATGTCCATGAGATTTGAGAGACATAGCCTACTGTATCCCAGGCTCCTCGAATTAGCAGTTGTGTAATGCATCTCACCCCTGAAAACAAGTACTTTCTTTCATCAATGAATCCATGAATATGAAATATTGATCTCTAGGAAACTGATAATAAGGCGAACCACAATTAGAAATGTGCTGAAGCTAATTCCTAAGATAATTTAATCAGTCCCAGATATCAGGCATACTTCATCGACACATTCCCTCTCATCACCACCCCACTCAACCTTAAATGAAGCGCTCACTTACTCACCTCATTTCCTCCCCCTCAACGCCCTCACGCAAAAGGCATCACTTTCCTCCATCACATCATCAAGTGAAGCTCCCAAACTAAGCCCCATCCAATCACAACACAATCGCAACCCAAGTCCACAAGTGAATCCTCACACCACGTTGGTCACACATTTCAAATTTTGCGATCATTCCCTGATTAGACATCTCTATAACAGAAGCTAGAATAGACTTTCTGTGATCTCGCCGTCCAATCAAATTGCTGCAAATTCCCCAGTGAAGCCTTGCAAATGAGATTGATCCAATCAGCTTACAAGCGCAAAGATTTCGATGTGCAATATAATAATTTGCATGCTTCACTATGAGTTCGTAGGTGGGTGTTTTGCGATCGGATGCTTATTGGATGATGGGATGTTTTGGTTTGGTATGGTGAGTTGGGTGAGGCGAAGGATAGATGAGGTGAAGTGGGGTGGAGGTGTGTATGGTTTTGGTAGACCACCTTAAAATTGGATATTTCTATGGGAACTTCTCGACAAGTTGACAACGTTGCATATGACAGAACCATTTAAACTCACTCTTCCGAGAGATGATCAATATCTTGAATTTTAAAATGCCAATAAGAGCGCACTTCAAACCCCCATTATATATTACGGATTTAACGAGAAGTAGGTCGGACACCCACCGATATTCTCAAATTTCGGAAGGTACAGAAGTTCTATTCAGAGGTAATAATGAATCCCACATACAGAAAAGATACTGTAACATTGCAACGTGGAAAGGGAGTGAGCATCAACACCTATCCGTCACTTAATAACTTTACCATAGAGGGTTCAACCGGCGTCACCATGACTTAAAGGAAGAGGGTGAATGAGTAATCACACAAAGCTACTCTGCGTGGATGAGCAAGATATGAGAAAAACACCCTCTCAACCCGCGAGGAACACAAACATGTTTGCAAGCATTTAAATAATGTGGAAAACCTATCACAATTGCGTTCTATGATAATAAATAACAAGAACGTATTAACTACTTCCCGGAAAAGCCTATTGATTACGGTTGCTAAATGCGGAATACTCGGGACAACAGAATTTAAACAAACTCATATAACAACAACTCCATAGCCCCAAAGAACATCCATCTCTTCGAAGAAAATCATAACACTGACATGAATGGTCATGCAATGCACCCCTCTCACAAAAACCAACCATGCCAAAAGACCGCGAAATGGAAAGACCATTGAACAGTAACACGACATGCACTCCCCCGAAACCGACCACACCACCAAATAACAAAAGCCCTTCCATTCATTCCCCTCGAACACCCTCGATCGAGAACCATCTCATATTCCAAATCCCAAAAGGAGATTTACAAGACTCAAAAACCCCTGAGAATATCGTGAGCGGGGGAACGAAAGAACAAGCGATATAGAACGTTACATCCATCTCATTCATCTGTAGTGTACAGGTGAATGACACCCAGAAGAGCGACGAAATGGCCCAGAACGAAGCTAAGAAACATGACCGATACTCTCAACCAGAACCGCTATTGGCGATATAGAAAGAACACACAATCTCTCTCAGAAGACCAATGACCAACAACCTCACCAAGTGAATAGAAGAACCAAGATTGCTCGTCTCAAACTCCCAGGAAGAGAAATTCACAGAGAGCGATCGGCAGAAAAGACTACCTGCAAGAAATGGAGCACAACATCTATCTCATCACGGAAGAAATAAAATGTAACTCTCCGCAGAGCCTCCCAACCCATCCCCAATCACACACAGGGCGCCATGATATTCAGGGGTAAGGTATTCTACCCGCGCGAAACATCACCAATCCCAAGGGTCTTAATACGCACCTGTATCGGTCCAAACATGCATGTCATGACAAGCAAGTCCAACAGTAACTTATCATCCACCCAAGATCTCGTGACCAACACCCCTTTATCCAATCTCCAAGAAAGTCGAAAACAAAAAAGGCCCAGTAACGTTACGCGACCCAAAGCCGGCTCCAAGATCTTTATACACCCCTCATCCATTCAGACCACACAGAAGAAAATACCACTTGACCCCAGCATCCCGTGAGCACTGGGCAAGCGAGTAGATGACATGCCCAAAACAGGAAGGTGGCGGTGGGGACGACTAAAGGAGATAATGGGATGTACAAGGCGAATTTTGCCAGCCAATGAAGACCTCAACGCGCGCTCATGAATGCCATTGTTGCTGCACGTGTAAGATGTGCTTTACAGATTTCAGATAGAGTGCATAGATCATAGATAAACAATCCGGTACGAATGCCGAGACTGGTATTCAATGTTCCACAAGCCCATACCAGCACAAACATAGGCAGGCTGCTTCTAGAAAAGAATGCTCCATGGAAAGATTGATTGCGCGCGCAAATACCAGGACGTAATAAAGTCGAAAGGCCAACAAAAAGAGAATGACAAGCAAAAGAAAGCGTCTTGGTAGAGTTGCGCCGTTGGGGGGTCGTTGGTAGGGGACCATCGAGGTACTCCGATTCCACGATGTCGGCTTGCCATTCGCGATATCGTAGATTAGATCAGGTCCGTCCATCCCCTACATTATCACTCTTCTGATATCAATAGAATTTCCCCCAAGCATCATTTCTCCTAGACAACCAATAGTAAGGACGCCTCCAACCGGGTGACACATTGATCCGGACCGCGATTCAAGACATCTAGAACGCGAACACAAACAACACCCAAGGAAGAATTCCACACGCACCGGCATTTGTTCCCACCAGCCCCTTGGCGCGTATGTCGGATTGTTGGGTACAATTCTCGACGTGGTTGGAAGGTCCACACCCGCTACGCAAGATGAGATATTGTAACGTTTATTTTCCGATGCACTGGGCCGCGAGCCAGTTTTGCTATCACCGAGAAAATGAACCCATGCCATGTTCAGCAAGCAGAAACACTGTCGCATGCCATACACAGGTGGCTCAGAGTGGGTTTTGCTCTGATAGAGAATGAGAAATGCCCATGTCCGAATCCTCTATATATTGGGAAGTATGCCGTAACAATGTCATGAAATCAAACCATCTGACGGCCCGAAATTCTTCTACTCCCTTACCCTTCTTGTGAAAATGTTGTTTCCTTCTCTCCCTTCGTTGGCAGCAGCAGCCCTGCTTGCCCATTTTGCTTTCGCTGCTCCAGTAGGCGATGATGCAGATGGAAATACTCGACATGCTCCACAGGCTGTAAAATCCAATGTAAAGGCAGCAGCTGGCGGGTACAAGAATGCAGCGTATTATGTCAACTGGGCCATCTATGCGCGGAACTACCAACCTCAACAACTCCCTGCATCGCAGTTGACCCACGTGCTATATGCATTTGCCAATATCCAGACTGATGGCACAGTGTAAGGAACTTCCTTCCACCTATATACTTCATGATACTCACGATCACAAAGATACCTGTCTGATACTTGGTCTGACACCGACAAACATTATGCCACAGATTCATGGAATGATGTTGGCAACAATGTTTACGGTTGTGCCAAGCAATTGTTCTTACTCAAGAAAAAGAATCGACAGATGAAGACCCTCCTCAGCATTGGGGGATGGACTTACTCCACCAACTTTGCAGCTGCAGCTTCCACAGCAGCCACTCGATCCCAGTTTGCTTCAACCGCCGTAGCATATGTGAAAAATCTTGGTTTTGACGGAATTGATATTGACTGGGAATACCCCAAGACCGACGCTGAAGCATCAAACTTTGTGCTTCTTCTTGCAGCAGTTCGCTCTGCTCTCGATGCATATGCTGCTCAAAGTGCCCCCGGGTACCATTTTCTGATCACCATTGCCAGTCCCGCTGGACCGACAAACTACAATATCTTGCATATGAGAGCCATGGACCCGTACCTCGACGCATGGCATCTGATGGCCTACGACTACTCTGGAAGCTGGGACACCATTGCTGGCCATGATGCCAACCTCTACCCAAGTGGTCCCAACCCCGGAAGTACTCCATTTTCCACCCAAAAGGCCATCACCGACTACATCGCAGCCGGAGTCACTCCCAGCAAGATCGTCATGGGATTGCCTTTGTATGGTCGTTCATTCCAGAACACCAATGGGATGGGGAGCTCTTTCAACGGCGTTGGCACCGGCAGTTGGGAAAATGGTGTTTGGGATTATAAGGCTCTTCCCAAAGCAGGAGCGACCGAATTTACTGATGCCGCAACGGGAGCCTCATATTCGTATGATTCCAGCACCCGCGAACTTATCAGCTACGACAATGTCGCGACCATCCAACAGAAAGCCAATTTCATCAAGTCGAACGGTCTGGGAGGAGCCATGTTCTGGGAGACAAGCGGCGATCGAACGGGTGGTAGTAGCTTGATCTCCACTATTGCTGGAAGCTTTGCTGGACTAGAACAGACGCAGAATTGGTTGAGTTACCCCGCCAGTTCGTATGACAACATGAGGGCAGGATTTCCCGGGGAGTAGACTTGAGGGTTGATGATGTGGACATCGTGTTGTTCTTCGCTTCTTGTATATATTCTTCCGAAGTGACTTGCGAGCTTCTTTTCTGGGTACAGGCAGGGTGACAGGAGTTGAGGTGTGCTTTTCTGGGAGGGGAATCGGGCGGTATTTCGAAGCCAGGTCTGACGTGGAACATTCGATTCTTGTTTCTATTGTTGCTTTGGGCCCGGTAAGATGGAGATTGCCTGCGTATCAGTCAGCACAAATATATATATCAATCTTGTATAGCGAATCAAATGTGTTGAGTCGGTCAGAATCGGGATGTGATGCTTGCTGAGATGTTTCTATCAACCTTAATCGAGTATGGCGACGGGGGCGCCGGAGGCAGAAAAAGGATACCTCGGCACGGAGCTTTGGTCGCTTCTTTCCGGAAACCACCCCGAGACTCCCCTGAGTCGGAGAGTTCCTGCTCCGAGCCTCGGTAAACTTGGCGAGAAAGGCCTAACCAGGTTTTTGATAATGATGGAGCGGTCCATTTGGTATATCACTTCTCTGGATTCTTCAATTTTGTAATAATGCACTGGATCATTTTTGCCCAAACATCCAGCCAACCGTAGGTACTTGCAGTCTATTCGTTGATGTTAATGTTAAGCGAACTTGACCCTTCTATGATTGCCACCGTCATCCTCCCAAAGTGCTCTTGTGGTACTCACAAACTCCCACGGTGCTCCCACCGCGAAAGTGGATATAGATTATTTCCCTGTTCCCAACCAAGATCTAGTCTCCCTTCACAATACTTGAAAGATATACCGTGTTCGGTCGGAAACATATTACATACAGTTTGACTAGGTACAGGCATGTCGCTCCCCAGGGTGGAGATGACGAGGATGCTTCCCGTCCTTGAGGATCAACCAAGCAAAAAGCTTCAGTTGGTAATCCGGTCACCTCGGCATCACTTCCACAAATTATATTTGAACGGAAACGGGCTGTAAATTTTGCAAATGCCGCACTCAGCATGCGCGATGATGGTCAAATCTTAAGCCAATATTCATTGAGGCAATAAGCGCGATTCTCAGTGGCTCACTGGCTTCAACGGCCAGTCTTAGGTTTCATCAAACTGCTGCCCAGTGCAAAAGCCGGACTTTGGATGATATCAGGATCGATAATGAGACCACCAAGTGCGAGAATCTCTTTAATTCCGTTTACCGATTGACTACACACGGACATATCCACAAGCTTTGCATTTTGACCACCGGCCAACGTTTTTTCAACCTCCGTGGTCCACTCTTTGTACAACGACACACGGATGCCCAGACGACATATATAACCTCGCCTCGCCTAGGTCGAGCCTTCCCATATATTGGTTCTATCTCCATCCTGCCCTCGTACTTCATTTCCCCATCATACTAGTATAAACGTCGAGAGGAATAATTTCGATTCTGGATTCAAGAAAATCCCACGACACCGCTCTCTCTCTTGTACCTCATCATGACCGAAGTTATTCCAGGACCACCGGGTCTTCCCTTTATAGGGAACATCAATGACATTGACCTAACAAATGCCTCCGCTGATCTCAGGCGTCTAGCTGACACATATGGTAGGCTTTGAAAAGCATGAAGCACATACACCGTCCCAAGCTCACCATCTCTAGGCGAAATATTTACTCTCAATCTCGCCGGAGACCAAAAGATCTACGTCTCAACGGTGGACCTCATGACCGAAATCTGCAATGAGAAGGTCTTCGAAAAAATAATCAAGGGTGGCTTATTACAAGTTAGAAACGGCGTTGACGATGGCCTTTTTACAGCCCACACTGGCGAGCATAACTGGGAAGTTGCTCACCGAGTATTGATGCCGGCTTTCGGACCACTTTCAATTCATTCCATGTAAGTGGATAACGGAAGTTTTGACAAAAACCGAAACCAAATTCTGATGAAGAACCTAAGGTTCGATGAAATGTACGATTTAGCTTCACAGATGGTGATGAAGTGGGCTCGATTTGGCGGTGATCAGAAAATCCATGTCGTGGATGACTTCACAAGACTCACTCTAGATTCGATCGCTCTGTAAGTGTTGTCAAGCACCTGTATAGGTATTTGCTTATCAGCAATAGGTGCGCAATGGGAAATCGATTCAACAGCTTCTATCAGTAAGTTTCATTTGCGTCTATAGCTTTCTCCAACCACTTCACCCTCCTTTTTCCACGATGCATTGTTCCTCTTACATCCCATTTGAATTTTCTCCTGCTACATAGGAACTTGTGTCCTCTATTCAGTCAAAGTAAGACTGACTTTATGTAGCGACGAGATGCACCCATTTGTAGATGCCATGGTAGACTTTCTAGCAGAATCAGGGGCAAGGTCTGGACGTCCAGCGATTGCAAGCTACTTTCTGCGTTCAGCGGAGGCTAAATACAACGCCGATATTAAGGTTCTCCAAGACACCGCGACGAGCCTCATAGCTGCTAGACGGCAGCACCCTAATGACAAGAAAGATTTGCTGAATGCCATGCTTAACGGTCGGGATCCCAAGACTGGAGAGGGACTAACCGATGCAAGCATCTGTAATAACATGATAACTTTCTTGATCGCAGGTAAGTGGCTAAGACTATTTGATATTCCATTTGAGTGTCGTTACTGGAACAATGTTGACAAATGCAGGTCACGAGACAACCTCCGGACTTTTGTCATTTCTCTTCTACAATTTCTTAAAAAATCCGGCAGTCTATCACAAAGCACAAAAGGAGGTTGATGATGTTGTTGGGACCAATCCCATCACAGTTGACCACATCTCGAAACTCACTTTCATTGATGCGTGTTTGAAGGAAACTTTGAGAACTACTCCAACGGCGCCTGCTTTCTCAGTGGCTCCCCGTGCGGATGGGCCAGATACCGTGTTCATTGGAGGTGGCAAATATGCAGTGAAGAAAGGGCAATCTGTTTTGGCCCTCCTGTCATCTATTCAGACTGACCCAAAATACTATGGCGAGGATTCCAGGGAGTTCAAACCGGAGAGAATGATGCCGGAACCATTTAGCAAGCTTCCACCCGCTGCCTTCAAGGCTTTCGGAAACGGTGCTCGTGGCTGTATTGGAAGACCATTTGCTTGGCAAGAGGCAATATTGGCTGTAGCCATGCTTCTACAAAGCTTCGATTTCCGTATGGACGACCCAAGCTATCAGCTTCAAGTCAAGGTGGGTCTTTTTGCTTATCCGTCCGTATATATGCTAATCTCATTAGTACACTTTGACCATCAAACCCAAGGATTTCTTTATGCACGCCACACTTCGAAAACATATCGATCCAGTTCAACTGGAGAAAATGTTATACTCGGGAGCTGCAAGTAAGCAACCAGCTGAAAAGACGACAAAGGTTGCTGCAGGTTCTTCCGAGAAGGCCAAAAAGCCTATGACTATACTTTATGGTTCAAATGCTGGAACATGCGAAGCTCTTGCACAAAACCTTGCTCGTGTCGCGTCTGGGCGGGGTTATGATGCTCAAGTCAACCCATTAGATTCCGCTGTGTATAAAATTACTAAGGAGCAACCTGTGGTCATGATCTCAGCAAGTTACGAAGGCGAGCCACCTGACAATGCTACTCACTTCGTTGAATGGCTCCAGGAAATGGAGGGTAACCAACTTGATGGCGTCAAGTTCGCAGTCTTTGGGTGCGGAAACCACGATTGGGTTTCTACCTTCCACAAAATACCCAAAGTTCTCTTTGCAGGCTTTGAATCTCGCGGAGCGACCAAAATTGCTGACATTGGTTTGGGCGATGTGGCTGAGGGCGACATCTTTGGAGCTTTCGACCAATGGCAAGATGATCACTTCTGGCCCGGTCTTGGAGTTGATGGAGATGCTGAGGACGATGTGGGGATCGATGTTGAAATTGATAAAGATGCTCGACCCGCCACCCTCCGCCAAGATGTCAGAGAAGCAGTGGTGTTAGACATCAGATCGTTGACTCCAAATAGCGAGACCGAGAAGAAACATATTGTCTTGAAACTGCCTTTCGGTTCCGAGTACAACGTTGGGGATTATTTGAATGTTTTACCACTTAACAATGACAAGATAGTTCGGGTATGTTATACAAACCCCCTCCCCCCTTTCTTCTCTTTCTCTCGGCTAACAAATCTCCCAGCGTGTTCTCAACTGGTCGAATCTGCCATTTGATACTATGCTCACTATTAAAGCTGGTTCCAACACCACTATGCCCACCGGTCGCCCAATCTCTGCCTTTGATCTTCTAGCTGCCTATGTTGAGCTCAGTCAGCCAGCCACCCGCAAGGCAAGTTCATACACCCTATATCAGAAAACTCAACTAACTCAAAACAGAACGTTGCCAAGATTGCAGCCAGCTGTATTGACGAGTCGGAGAAGGCAAAGCTACTGAAGCTTTCGGATGAAGAATACGAGACAGAGGTTCTTGATAAACGTCGCTCACCTCTGGATTTGTTGGAAGAATACCCTTCTGCCAAGCTACCACTTGGCGAGTTCCTGGGATTACTTCCCCCATTGAGAATTCGACAATATTCGATTTCTTCTTCGCCATTACTTGATCCCACCCAAGCCTCCATTACATTCTCTGTGCTTGACAAGCCCTCAAAGTCAGCCAACAACAAACGTGAGAATCACTCCTCCATATCTCCGAAATTCATACTAACTCCAGGTTCCAGGCTTCCTAGGCGTAGCATCCAACTACCTCTCCCAACTTGAAAAAGGCGACCGCATCCATGTAGCCATAAAACCCTCCCACGGCTTCCACCCCCCAACCGATATCGAAAACACACCTCTAATCATGTTCTGCGCCGGCACAGGCCTCGCTCCCTTCCGAGGCTTCGTCCAAGAACGCGCCCTCCAAATCAAAGCCGGTCGTAAACTCGCCCCCGCATACCTCTTCATTGGCTGCCAACATCCTGAGCAAGACCAGCTCTTCAAAGAAGAGTTCGCGCAGTGGGAGAAGGAAGGTGTGGTGACGTGTTTCTACGCTTACAGTCAGGCGAAAGAGCAGAGTCACGGCTGTGGGTATGTCCAGGAACGAATCTGGGAGGAGAGAGAAGATATGAAGAAGGTCTTTGAGAGTGGTGCGAAGTTGTATGTTTGTGGGAGTGCGGGTGTCGGGACGGGGGTTGAGGAGGTGTTGAAGAGGATTTATAAGGAGGCTGCGTTAGCGAAGGGGAAGGACAAGACGGAGGAGGAGATTGAGGAGTGGTGGGTAGGAGTTAGGAGTGATAGGTATGCTAGTGATGTGTTTGCTTGATGAGTTGGCTGTGGTAGGCAAGAGTGGTGAAGTAGAGTGGTTGTGTAGAACTTTTATCAAAAGCTTAGTACATGATAACTTCGCTTAATGTTTCGTCACTCTGTGATTTTGGTTCTTCGTTGCGTTCTTCGTTGCGTTCTTCGGGAGAAGGATACTTCATGCTCTTGACTTCAAGTGTAAAATACCCACTTTAGACAAGTCAAATGACACCCAAACAAATCTGTAAGTTTGCGCTTTACACCATATAAGTCTTACCCTAATTTGTAAGATGATCAGTTTACATCCGTGAATGTTGGGTACTTATGAAGTGCACATTACCTTTTCGGCAGCAGGACTAGGTACCATTTATTATACAGTGGTATTTTATTCACTAATTTTGCTCTTGCAACTTAACACATACATTATTTCACTTATTAGATATCTCAAGCCCATCTATGGCATGGTCAGGCCAATGGCCTAGCTATATATACAAAGCCCCCTCACGTGGTGTTTCCACCTCTCTACTCGTAAACGTACAATGACCAGGAGAGCCATCATCATCATGCTTCACTGCTCCCCATCCGACCTTCCTCAATTCAGCTCCCTCATCTCCTACCGTATTATGACAAGCAGCAGCTATAGCCAAACTATTATTAGCAACCAGCACACAAGGCTTCAACTTCCGAAACCCAGTCAATACCATGACAACCACCATCATAGTCCCAAAAGAACCAGCGACCAACCAAGCAAGAGGCGAGTACGCAAGTTGTATAAAAGAAGGCTTTTCTAGTTCCCCATTCGTATCGAGAATCTCTGTCCGCGCAATAAATAGGGATTGTGAAATTAAATAGTGCAAAGTTGCGCTCGCAGCGGAAAGAGGAAGTGCGAATGTCCAGGGTAAACTCAGCCAGTAAGTCGATCTTTGTTGTCCTTTAGGCATGGTTGTACGAAGTGCTTTTTGATGGGTCGAAAATCGACTCCACTCATCTGATGAGACCATACACGTGTAGACAGTGTTGTACGCAAAGTAAAGACAAGATACAATGACTTGCGGTAAATTTGCGATCGACACGAGATTCATCAAGATGGTACTCGACGAGAAGGAATTTTTGTCGGGTCTGGCATTATCATAGGCCCCCCCTCCTAAACCAGGAAGTGTCGCATCTGCGTTGTACGTTCCAAATCCCATTGCCCATGGAGAGGTGGTGTCAGGGAAGGCTTTGTCAACTGTTAGAGTGAAACAATATTGGAGGAGAACGAGAGTGGTGATGATTGCGGCAACACAACTGAGGACATTAATTTCTGGTACTGTGCAAAGTTCGGGTAATTTCACTTACAGAATCAAAGTAATGCACAGGCGACGCCAGCTGGGAGCTTCCCACCATCGAAGTGCAAATTTCCTGGTTTTCCATTTTCTGGGCTCTCCCTTCAATGCTGCCCCTTTGCTTAGACTTGCTCCTGTGTGGCTCTTCTCCCCCATATATTTAAACTTTCTCGCCTCCGTTCTCGATAGAAACGGGATATCTGCCGTAAATCGATCTGGTCTTTCAAGGAAAGACGCAATTCCATCCCCAATAGTAGCTAGTACTGGCTCACGCTGCGTTTTGAGCACGATAACCATACACACAAGCTTGATTACATTGGCGGCTATCACGCAAGCCATCACGACAAAACTATATTGTAATTGGCATTCCCCTCCTAGATTAGTCCTGTCAGCCAGACAGTAGTCTATTGGCCATTCCGTCGTTCTTGCGATTCCGTAGTCCCAGTTTGGATCACCGCTGATCTCACCCAGAGTCCAAGCAGATGAGTTAGCCACGAGCTTTCGGTAGTCGCACTGGTAGTTGTTGTTAAGGAGGTGCTCAGGACCGCAAACCCAGTTGTCTCCAGTGTAGTTAGATACATAGCCCTCGTATCGAAAATGTAGCAACAGGTCTGGGTTCGATCCGTTCGCCGCGTGCACTTTGACTTCAGGTTTCGTAACCACAAACACACTTCCCCATCCTGAAAATCTGGCCCGAGGAACACCATAGTTGCTGATACACTCTTCGTTGCTCAAGCGAATCAATTTGTTTTGCTTGGCCGCTGAGAGCATGAAATTTGCTTCTTCACAAACTTTCGCTTGGTACCAATTTGGTCCATTGGTGTACAACGCAAGATTTTCCATTCTATATTCGCGGTCAAGAGAGACCCCATTTCGCCAAATATGAGTTGCTAAACTTCTGCTTTCTGTGTTTACTGGGTAGTTATAGTATCCTTGTGCTCCACGACGACGATTCAACCCGGTGGATTTCAACATAATTGGGTTACAGTTTACTTCTGGATATGAAAGCATCTCAGGCTTGACGACGAGGATGTCATAGTCCAGTAATTGGGTTTTCGTGAAAACCGCTGAGTTCCAGCTATTTTCACTTTAGCTCAATGCCCAAGAAGTGAGATGAAAAAGAGTGATATCCAAGACTTACAAAAAGTGAAGTGGTAGAGTTGATAAGACAAGCAACCCATACAAGATTCTTTTCAGCCACCCATTTAGGTTTCGCAAACTTGGCAAACCGATATCTCGGTATGCTCCTCTTGCGTGAGCAGCATCAATCTCGCTTCTGGTAGGCGAGCTGATACACTGCATAGTGAAATTACTCGCCCCTAATAAGCCCTTTGAAAGTAAATCAGCGCCGGGTGCTTGAGTCTATCCCCTAGTGACTGGGTGACCAGGCCGTTCCTGGACCGCAAGAAGCAGACGAGAAGCAAAAGTTCAGAAGCCAAATCAAAGCAACGAGGAGCTGTGTGAAATAAAATGAACGAACAAAATAACTTCACTTACAGTTCCAGCGATATTGATAGCAATATGTAACCCAGTATTAATGGCTCCAACCCTACCACAGTCCCCACTCATAAGAGTGCCCACCTTTGTCCCGCTCTTAGACACGATCAATCCGTAAATCGCCAACACGGTATTGATCATAAGGACCAGAGCAGCACTACAAGACGCTGCCAGAACACCACCGCGCCATCCACTGTATTTGCTCGACTTGATCAATCCAGTTCCAGGTGCTTGCTCATGTGAGATGTGAGATGCATAACTACCTGAACGCAGTATATAGCGTGCCGAGCGTTCAAAAGCATTCGTCAGCGCGGGTTTCAGTTTTTTGACACTTTCGATCGATGAGGTTCGATTTAATCCGGATTCGACGTCTCTGACATGATGTTGCCTGTTTAGTATGTTTTTAAATACGTGAAAATATCAATTGCCCATAAACTTACTTGTAAGCAGGCGTCCCGTCTTCATGACTCTCAACATCATGATCCCAACCCGAAGAATACCTCGGCGGAGAGACTGGAATATCTGAAGAAGCTTGACTAATTGTATCCCGCATTTCAAACCCCCCTTGGCGAATGGAAAATCGACTTTGCACAATTTCTGCTGGTCGTAACAAAAAGGCCTTGTCTGAATGGTGTGTCATATCTTGAGAAAACAGAACAAAAAATAACAGTCACCAACTACGATCCAAGGTTAACCTGCGTGTTGTGCAGACGTGTTGGCAGTCATTTTTCCTTTCTGATCCACCCCACCTGAGCAAAGTTGATGAACAAGGCAACCACAACACAGCTTTGTTGTGGCTGAAGAAAATCAAAATGTTGATCTTTCACGTACAATAAGCCCACTTGCGTGCAAGCTGGACTGGTGATGATTGGTTGGCGTTGTATCTTTATACGAATTGTGGGGGCTGCATAATGCTGTGCCGCAACTGCTTCATGACGATCTTTGGCTGGTTAAAATACGGTACGAAGGTACGAACGTCAATTAAGATTTCGCCATGCCAGATGTGTGCCAAATGTTCAAAGTTATTCCATAAGCTGAAGCGCGTTTCCGAGTTGGTAAGGCCCTTGAGAGGTTGTGCACGTCCCAAGTACGTTCTAAGCGACTATCGCAACTTATAACACCCATCTAGGTAACTCTAAGTACCTCTATTTCATCCAGGTACTTTAATTAGTCCAGGACCTAGTATAAACTACCCAAGCCTTTCATAGGCCTCTTGTTTGTTATTAGAGCCTCTCCCAGCCCTCTCCTCAGCTCTTTTACACTTTTAAGGCCCTTGAGTATAAGGTTTTAATTTACATACAATACATGTAGGATTCTACTGCCAAATTGTCAAAAGGCGTGGTACCACCTAGTCACCATGTCAAAGTATCGAGATAGTCTCGGAGCTCATATTCTTCCGAGTACTGACAAACACAGAAGACTTACTAAGAGCATCTATTTAGATAGTTCATTTCAGTATATATACATCCCACTCCTAATCATCCTTCCCACCCTTCGAACGTTTCTCCAAGAACCGGCTCATGAATTTCTGGGCAACAGCAAGAACCTTGAGCCTCACGGCTCTTACATCCCATTGATCCGCCTCATCAATAGCCACAAATCTCCTGATGAGGAGATTGTAGATGAATCCAAAAGATAGCGCCATGACCGTACTCGTCAAGATAATGACGTTATACGGCATACTGAAATCTGGTGTCGGGAGAGGTAAAAGCAAGGAGGTTGTGCGGATGGCAATGTCTCCAATGGTGATGACAGCTGGTGCGATGTCAAATCCTCGATTTGCATCAGGTGGATATTCGGTATATCTCAAAATAGCCTTCTCAAAATCATAGGTGAGAACAACGGTCGAATTCGCTGGGATGAGAATTCGAATTTCGAGTTGAGTGCCTCGTTTTCGGTCCAGGGCTGGTCGATAGTACATTTCCTTGATGATATCTTCTTCCACCCCATTGATTTTAGCTTTCAATGTGTGAAGATAAAGTTTCATAAACCATGGCAATGTTTCCAAGTAAACAAATTCGACAGCATTTGTAGACGAGGGGTTCGTCAGAATAGCTTGTACTCCTCCACTTTCTTGGCCGTAGCCAATAAATGACCGCTCGGCGTAAAGTAGGGGTTGCTCGAGCGGTGATTTTTCTGAGATTTCTTGTTGTGGTAAGATCATTTCAAAATCCTTGTCTGGAGAGAGAGCAAAACATCTCTTGTATCCAGACTCATCTTTATGTTCGTGTGCTCCCTCTGAAGCGTATACATGTCGAGCATGTGGAACATTTATGCATACAGGATCAATTCCATCATCCGCCAAAGGACATGTTCCTTTGAGAGGGTGGCCGAAAATGTGTGATAGAATCCATTCCTCCTCTTGAGCGGCAGCATCGAGAGGAAAACAAGTATCGTGGGAATGGTAATCTTTGGATAAATCACATCTCAATTCTTCATAGGAGACTGGTCGTGGGATTGGGTTATCTAATATTTTAGCAGGAAACTCTCTCTGGGATCGAATAATATGTACCTCGTGGACGTTTGGATCGTTGAAGATCCAATACCATATCTATAGTTTGTGTAATTTGAAGCTGGCAGTCACTCGAGCCCGGTTCACAGATTGGCTTTACATCAATCGACATGCTTTGCCAAGATGCATCGAACAATTTGTGGCCGTCAAGAAGACTTGAAATACCGGCCTTACCTTTGCAAGGAAGCAGCTTTAGGAAAGGAGTCAAGTTCTCTGTACAAACTACCTCCCTCGGTAACGTCCCATGTAAAAGATGCAAATTATCAAGAGTGGAGCTCGAATGGTTTCCTGCAGGTTCAAAGGACATGACCGGTCGAATCGTTCTCGTAGAATCAATAAAGTTTAACGAGGCACAGAAGAGGCCAGAAAGCGCATTGGTTAAAGTCAACCACCTACCGTCTGCTCTATCAACGGGTTAGCTATTGCCATTCTTTGGAAGCAAACTGGACTTTCTTACTCCTCGTCACTTTCTGCCTCAACCCAAGCCCATAACTCAACTCCAGTACCGCCCTCTCTTGCACCTCCCCATGGCCTGGCTCCCCAACTCTCGGCATCCCATCTCCCCAGGCTGAACCTCAAATGTAATTCCCTGGTGTTGGCATGCTGCAGAATTTGCCCCAATGATCGTGGAAAGTATCTGAAATTCTGTTGTTCAAATGAGGTCAAGCTGGTATTGCTCTGGAAATTGAACGAGGCCAGGAGGAGGGATGGGTGGAGAGGGCGCAGGTTGAGTTGTTCGTGATAATCCGAGGAAGCAGTCGCATGGGGAATGGCGGCGCTGAGCAAGAGCAGTAGGGACAGTATGAGACGCATGGCAACCAGCGCCTTATTTCCCCACACGCATTGAGGTTGTAAATATTTGAGAGATCGTAAGGTTGTCAACAATTGGCAGATGGGTGGGTGTTGGTGTTGTCTTCTAAGCCTGAGCCGCGAGGCTGACAATTTTGTCTTTCGGCTTGCCGTGCCTCGCGACCTACAATCCCCAAAGCTTCAAGCTCCTGTACAACTATCTACACAACACCACCATCGCACCTCACAGCTCCGAACTATGGCGGCAGAACAAAGGAAGCTGCTCGGTATGTGTATATGCTTTTTCCTGTAATCCTTTCCACCCTTTCACTTTGAGACTCGTCGTGGCGCATCTTTTCCCATCTTTCATGGTCAACATCTAACAATTCCATAGAGCAGTTGATGGGCGCTGGAGCCTCTTCACGCGCCGCCCAACTCTCAATTACGGATCCAAAAGTATGCCGCTCCTTCCTCGCAGGAACATGTCCTCACGATCTCTTCACAAACACCAAACAAGACCTGGGACCCTGTTCAAAGGTTCACTCCGAGCCCCTCAAAACAGAATATGAAGCTGCGTCCCCAGCCGAAAAACAAAAATGGGGATTCGAATACGACTACATGCGCGATCTCCAGAAATACATTGATGAATGCAATCGCCGAATTGACGTGGCTCAACGAAGGCTGGAAAAGACCCCAGATGAAATCCGGCAGACAAATGCGCTACTGAAGCAGATTTCCGATCTATCTAAGAGTATCGAGACGGGATTGTTGGAGATTCAGATTTTGGGCGAGCAGTCGGAAGTTTCAAGGGCGTATGAGGAGTTTTTTAGGATACGACAGGCAATGCAGACTAAGGGTGATAAAGAAAGAGAGTTGAAGGCCTTATCAGATACCAGTGGACCCAGCGGGCATCAGAAGTTGCAGGTGTGCGATGTATGTGGCGCCTACCTGAGTCGTCTGGATAATGACAGACGACTGGCGGATCACTTCTATGGAAAGATGCATTTGGGATACGCGCAGATGAGGAAGACATTTGAAGCCTTTCCCAAGGAGCTTCGAGGCCGGAATCGCCCAATGCAAGATGACGGGGATAGTGCGGCTAGGGGTGGATATGGTGATGGCGGTTATGGGGATGGGGGATATGGGAGAGGGGGTGGCTTTGGCGGTCGTGGTGGAGGAAGGGGCGGTGGATTTCGAGGAAGAGGGAGAGGATTTAGAGGAGGTTGGTAAAATGGAAAAATTGGCGTTGGTTTATATCTTGATATCCGGAGTTAGGGGAGTGGTGAGGAATAATTGTACTAGGAAAAATAATAAGTCAAGATCATACAGTGTTGATTTAATTACGCGATAGCTGGGATTTAACAAAACGAAGTAAGTACCTGCTTGAACTTCTAGATTTGGATGGTCGATTATTATGCTCCATAGCAACAAGTCTGTATGGCTGATACTTACTGATTATTCCTCCGACAATTCATAGACTATACCATTACCATTTTTACTCCAAGGCGTTTAATATATGGTGTTTTTGTAGTAAGCGAGATCGCTTGTGTCACCTAGGATTTTAGCATGTGTTTTGCAGGCGTGATCTAATTATTATCTTAGGGAGGTAACAAAGCAGTGAGTCTAGACACGAAAAGATTATCAGAGGAGTGATGTGAAGGTATACACTTTTGGACTATCGTTTCTATTCACTCCTGGAGGTTTACGAGGACTCGTATTGCGAAGTTTCAACACGTTAGGTTGCCCTGATGGTGAAATTCGTTGAATGACAGAGTGTGAGCATCCTTCTTGTGATGAGGTTTGGTATCAAAATGACGTTTGATTTACTCAATTTGCAGATCCCTTCGAGGTTACAAGGGACTTCATGCTCTTCAATACTTCAAATTAATTCGTCCTAGGCGATATGAATGTAACTTTTCTAGGGTGGCTGAGGCAAGCAACAGGATAAAAACCCCTTACCCCGCCTGTGACGGGTTAGTTTGCTGCCACCTGATATCAATTTTTAACCTAACTGTTGTCACAAAATTAATATAATCCAATTGGCTTGAAGGTAAGTTGATGATATATATACTATTAATCATATTTCACATATAATCAGGTCTGAATATACTGACTTTTGGACAAAGTTTAGAGATAGGTTTCCTCCGGTCGGACTCGGTATAAAATCGTCTTAAGTTCCCTAGACCCTTATCGAGTACTGTACTATACGCTTTTCGGTTTCCGGGACATTTTCATAACACAAAATCTGGCAGTGGGCAAAATTGAATACTTTATGAAAGATAGAGAGAACTGTAAAATGGAATTTGAGCTAACCTCCAGAGAAGAGCTGAGGTAATTCTATAAGTGCGAACTACAAACTTCGGTTCAAAAACTGCTACTTCTGGGCTGGCTTTCGGTAGGAAAATAGAGTTTTTTTTGTTTGAAATGCCACCATGGAAAGTTACGTCAAGATTTTTGGTTCAACTGTTGAGCACTTTCCAAATTATGGAGAGCGCTACTTTTGTTAACATGATCAGGTGTGACGGATATCCCTAGCCACGTTCTTGCGAATTATCAGGCAACGGGGGATTTCGGATGGTCAATCTTTTTATTGCTTTCCCCCTCGTCGCTCCCTATATATATTACATTTCAAAAATTAGCTTTCAGGCATCCACTTTTAGTCTTGGTAGTTACGCTTACTTTGACGTTAGTTCTACTGTACCAGTTGTACGGCGCAATTCGGACCGAGCTCCTGTGGCCGCCTAGACATTATTCCGGCCATTCAGACTACGCAAGTTTAGTTGAACCCTACCTTTTATATTGCTCCTTCGATATAGATAAGCTCAAAAAAGGCTTGCTTTCGGAATTATCAATTATATAGGACATCACAGGCGTAAAGTTTGAAATGTACTGTACATGCCGGGTGCGGAGGGGATAGTATAGAACACCTAATGTCGTGCTTATAGAGGTAATTGAAATACATAATTTCGTCTAGTCAATTAATTGTAACTTGTTGTGGTGGTGCTCTGGTAGGTACAAATGAGTGATCTAGTCACAATCGAGTTTTACTTCGTCCTAAATATAATAATCGTAACTTTTCTAGGGTTGAGTTTATCAGTTGTGCGACATATAAAGTAGAATTACCCCCAAGACCTAGTGCCGGGACTTCCATGAAATTGTAAGTGTTGAGGTCTTTTAATATAATAAGTAAACGGAAGTTCCCATCATCCCTTGGCACGAGTTATCAATTCTGCCATTCGTGGAGAGTTTAGAAAATGGGGTTATATATGACCTAGCTTTTCGTGTGTTTTTCGCGTGATGACCATTACTCAGGTCGTTGACACACTCGATCAACAAGCAGCTCTCACTAAGCATAATACCCCCAGCCATTCACATATCAAGATGCAGCTATTACCGCTGTCTATTGCTGTCGCTATTTTAGCTGACGGGTAACCTACTTCAAATTTAAGCGAAGAAAAAGGTAGAAGCTAACATTTCTTAGCATAATGTCAAATCAACATTACAGAACAATATGCTTCAGTAACGACTACGTATTCGGTCTTCCGAACGTTCCCGATTCAAATAGAACAAGACGCTCCTGCGAGCAGTATTGGGCAAGAAATACAAATACAACCAGAACTGATCTTGAGGACTACGAAATATGCCCCGATTGTACTTTCGTGGAGGGCAATATTGTAGAGTTTTGCTGGAGTAAAGAGGGGCACATAGGTGGTGATGAGGTAGGTATATCCAACAATTCTTCGTGGTATTTAGACCTGCAAATTAAAAGATCTTACACCTTTTCTCATGCGCAATAGCTAAACTAGCTGTTTCATTAGTGGAACGAATATTGTATAAACAATGGTGCCGTTTGGGGGTGGGCGGGGTACGAAACTGGGTGGTTTTGATTTGGGTATCAATGAATCCATTGTATCTCGTCCTTCTTCATTCACAAGGTCTATTCGTTCGACGTCTTACGGTTCATTTGGTTCGGCGGGGTTCGGAATATATATCCAGGGTCCACTATAAAGCGAGAATGTAAGTTTTTAAATTTGATGTAGAACAGGTTGTTCTCTGCTCCTTTTGACGCCAATTTTGCTTGCTGGTTTTTCTGTTGGTATAACTTGGTGGGATACATATAGGGCATATCGCGGTGCCACAAGGCGAACAACAGGCATACACTTATGGTGGTTGGTATGCTAAATAATCGTTGATGATCTGTCTACTACGTGGAATCCAGGCTATATATATAGCCTGTATTATCACGTGATTAAACACATGAATATATCGCAACATTTTCTTTTTGAGAATAAATGTGCTTATTACTTGTCTGTCATATTCCTGTACTGGACGTTCTTCATTGAACATACGAATGCAATAAGAATTATGCCTCGTTCAGAGACTAATCATGATTTTATATACAGTAAATGAGATGAGTATAATGGAGTAGGAGTACTCGTAGCGATTTCCTTCCCGCTATTCCTACTGAGGTAGATACTGGGTATTCATGTGGACGAGGAGTTGGAATCGAACCGCTGGAATAATTTCTTAGTTCGCCTGCCTCAAAAGAGAACTCCTTGTTGCGTATAGCATCCTGAATAAGAACATCCTGAATTAGTAATAGCTAACAAGCATATGTCATGATAGAGACTTTTCTATGCTGCCTCAATCTGTTCAAGAAGGCAAAATCCTTTGAACAAACTTATGATTTATTCAATAATAACTCCCACAGTTCGAAACAATACCTCCATGAATTCCTCAAAATGCAAGAAAAGCCTAAATGCGGCCTAAATCTTAGCAAGCGGCTATGAAACATATATGTTTTTTTATCTGGCTAAGTTCTTTCAACGAAATATAAAAGAACGATGATACAGTTCTAGCTGCCGATGAGATCGGGCATAACAAGTACAACCAACCTACCCATGCTTTTAACAGATACGGGGTACGAGTCTGTTTACAACGACTCTGACTCTTGCCACTGCCGATGCATGTTAAGAACGGGTTTTAGCACACACACACACACACACATATATATATATACATATTTATTCTTTTTTTATCGCCACTTGCTGGTTAAAACTCCTTTTCTCCTTACATCCCCCCTCCTACACAAGAAAATGCGGGGTGACGTGTTTTATTGCTCCTATGTCTTAGGAAGGATTTGTCATTTGTCCATGGTAAACAAAGATCAAGTAAAGACTTTTGCAGAGCACCCGCAAATTTCTAAACTGGTGATTCTGAGACGATGAACAAATTTCAAGTAAATTGGCAGCTCAAGTCCATGTGGCATGGGATTCACTTGTTGGTCTAGAGCCTCTTCTAGAAAACCCCCACCTCCCCAGAAGACTCCAAAGACTAGAAACAATAGTCTAACCAAAGTTTACTATAAATAATGGAAACAAGGACTCTGGCGTATTGATAGAGAAAAGTTGGGGTGTTCTTGACTATGCGTATAATTGCTAGGCTTCGTTAAGCGGTCCAGAGAAGGAACATCATGATGCAGGAAGTGAACAAGTAGGTGGTATTTATTAGTCTGAAAGAATACAATAGAGCAAGGAAAAATAAAAATGGAATAGTCTGCAACTGTCGGTTTATAATAGTGAATGGTTATTAGCTAGCTCCGAGCGTAGCTGCTCCTTTGGGACTAGCGTACAATGGCACCTACAAGTACGTGGGACTTAGCTAGCTACACTTGCTTTGGTAATGTAATATAACAAGAACTTAGTCATACCACATAATATAGATCTATTGTATCACACTCTTTCCTTATTTGTCTACCGACTTTATTAACGTAAAGTCAAACCAACAGCAACTGTGTAGGATCGAGAGTGATTTTGAGGGATGTAGAGTACTGGCTTGGAGTCCTGGATATAAAAACTCTATTTTTAGTCCAAAAGCAAGTGCTATGTCCTGGATATTCAATGGTGGCGAGGCCTAAACATATTCTCACAAGATGAAGCATTTGCAATAAACTTGTACAGCACTACATATCATTTTCAAGACGAAGGAGCATAATCAATATACAACAGACTTGTAATTTGTTCCGCATCATTCCAGATCTTTTAAACTCTGTACATCATTTCCGCAATATCCACTATTGTATCTTCTCAAATCCTTCAAGTCAAGGTTGGTGTTGTCCAAGTGATGTAGCTGGACGCTTTGACGCTGGTCTGGTCACTCTTGTCGACGCCAGCTGTGCTAACAGACTGCCCAAGGAGGAACTTGTTGATGAAAGCAGTTAACTCGGCTTGTTGGGAAGATGGAAATTGACAATGGTTGTGACCGGGTGTCTCAGAAAAACCAAAAGAATCAGCAGCTCCCAATGCCTGGTAAATCAGAGCACCTGTGCGCATGCAACCCGTGGTTGAGACAGGACCGAGCCAGTCGATGTTGTTTTCGATCACCAAGAGACCACGGGGTGCGACTAATCCTGCCAACATGTGATGGTCAACACCGAGACCGTTGACGTTGCTCTTAGCCCAAGTGTCAAATCTGCTAGAGAACCAAGCATTCTCGCCCACGATTTCAGAAGCAGTTTGAATATTCTTCCCAGCTGAGTGTTCCGAGTCGGAGATTCTCCAGCAAGCAGCTCCTCCAGATCCGGATTCCTGAGGAAGTGTGAGGGCAATACGCTCATCAAGAGCACCGGCGACAAAGGCTCCCTTGCCGTTGCGAGAGCACCCCGTTACACCAATTCTTTTGGCATCAATCTTCTTTGATGTGTCCGCCTCAATAACGTCAATAATTCGACTCACGCCCCATGCCCATGCTGTCATGGCTCCGGCACTGTGTGAGCTGCCGTAAAGATCATAGAACTTGCCCTTCCCACGACTACCGGTGTTTGTTTGTTGAGCCATATCGTCGTTGTTGAATGTAATGGTTGCAACATTGGATGGGATTCCAAGACTAGCACCTCCATAAGCAATGATGGCTGGTACTGGGCCAGTAGCTCCGCTGGGCATTCTGACTGAAGCTGAAAAGGAAATGGACTTTCCACCCGTCGAGGCTGTGATGGAGATAGAAGTGGAAGATACTGTTCCAGTCACGGTTGGCTTATCTGGCTTATCACCGAGTTCGTACTTGTAAAACATCTGCAGGATTTCGAGTCTTCGACATGGCCATTGAGCCTTGGTTGTGATCTTTTCACCAGAAGCACTGGTAAATGGATCAGGTAGTTTGGCACTACTGACAGCAGAGTATGTAGCTGGAAGTCCCGCACATGTTGTATTCGCTTGACGCTCCGCGAGATCAACAACAACAGGTGATGGAGCGGCAAGGAGAGGTGTTGCAAGCAACAGAGTTGATGAAAAAGCGTACTTCATTATCAGGAGATCGGTATGTATTGAAAACGGGAGATATTTTGTCCCTTCCTGCTATCTCACATCCAAAGCCCCTTTTTATATATCCCATCGACACATTAGCGCCTATCGAGACGTGGGCGAAATTTCATCAAAGCCCCACACGATTCAATATATCAAAACCGCGACCTCACTATAGCCTCATATCTATCCCACTCCGAGTGGCATGTTGTTAGAGAGAGAGGTTGCAATACTATATTGAGGCAATCTCGATGCAAGATAAATGAGACCTTCCCTTGACCCTTTCAGGGCCGTAGTCCAATGATCAGGAAGAAGATGATTTCCCACATTAATATCATGTTGGACTGTTAAAACCACAGTTCCCTTTGTCGCGTTGCTTTTCGTTTCAAGAAAATTCGTTTCTCTCACGAGGGCACCTTGGATCAACATTTGCCGCCTAAGCCAAGCAACCAGAAATTTGTCGTCGTTTTAACATTCCCCGCATTTCGTATCCAAGTAATGTACATATGCGGCAATTTGGGGCATTGGATAGGCCAGATAAATCTCCAATTAAGGATTTTCAAATTATATATAGGCTTGGCTACCGCCCAGTCTTTTCCCCAGACTGATGATTGTTGGGCTGAAGAGACCGGGAGAAACGTTTACCCTTTCCAGCCGGCTTGTCAATCTATTCCTGACGGCTAAATATGCATCCACACCCCTGTTTACTGTAATCTGTCCGTTTCTAGCATCAACGAACTGGGAACAGAACTTACGTGTTTTTTCATGTTTCCTAGATGGACTTGATCCTGTTCGGTTCAGCGGCTGTCTCTGTTTTCTTTCACATGACAAGATTTCAACATTCTGTCAGATGGTCGTGAAGCCACAAAGTGGCGAAAATGTTGTTTCATCCATGACTTGAGGCTCAAGTATATATTACACTTTGGTCATAATGAGGTCACGAAAATCTTTATATGATTTGAGGATGTTGGAATGTCAAACTACAGGGTAGAGCGAGGTAATTCTGCCTGATTGTTCTACAGTCTTTATATATTATTTTCGACACTCTGTGCAGGTGCAAATCTTAGATCCCATGGCCATAAAAATAGTCGAAAGCTACTGATACAGACTCGTTTTCTCAATACAAAGGCGCATTATTTCTTTCGGTCCCCCACTGGTTTTGTATTTATATTTAGCGATATCCCTTTCGAGATATCTCGCTTAAATAGTTCCCACAAACCCTATATTCAATGATTGCCCCCAGAAACAACTTCGACAGCCCTCCTTCTCAATACTTGCTACCAAAATAAGGAAACCTCATTTCGCAATATATACATTTGAACCCGACAAATATACTTATGGAAGTTGATATATCTCCGACTACCCTCAACCAACATTGAGAGTTCCGAATACTCTGAATCATCAACCTCAAGTCTTCTAACATTTGAACAAGGGAGGACCTGGAATGGTATATGTCGAAGGAGCATACATATTGTAAGTGATTCCAGGATCAGTAGCCTTATAGGCACCGGGGAAAGCAACCTTGCTACTTGGGCCAGTACTGGTTCCCGACCCAGTAATCTTGATTTGGTGACAGGAAGGATAGAATTGGACACCTGGGTAAGTTCCGGCACCGTGAAGAGCAATGATCTCGTGGCGAACAAGATATGAGCCTGCTGCTAGGCAACTGGGAATCTTGTATTCGTAGCGGTAACCGGGCTTGGTCATTGGAGTATCGGCCCAGACATCCGTGGTACCTTGTCGGCCAGCTTCGGCAATTTTGAACCAGACGGCACTATTTGTTTCATTTGTTAGTTTTTCTTGTTCTTTTTCAAGTTATCTCATATCTCTTTATCGTGTTTGGGATTACATGCCTAGTTCCAGGCACGTAAGTGGCACAATCGTTGTTTGCACACTTTGCCATGTAAGTAATGACAGGTCCTCCATGGCTTTCAGGCCATAATGTCCACGCCAAAGATACGGTGCTACCTGCTGCAGCCGGGCCGCCGGTCAGTTTCGCGGGCTTGGAGCCGACTACTCCACCTGGACTGTATCCGCCGCACTGGAGGTCAATGAGAGTCAAGTCCTCGACAGGGCCGTTTTCATGGACTGGACGAACGATGCGGTCGGGAATGGGGTTCGTGTAGATGTCCTGGTACGGTAGGTAGCCCTATGGAGAATTAGAATGGAGAGAATAAAAAGGGGAATACAGGGGTATGGTGGAAAGAGAAGATAGAGGTAAATAGGTGTGACGAACGGTGTACATTTTACCGGCTATGGTTATATTGTCTACATAGCCATGGGCGGAGACCGAGGCTACAAGTGCAGATAGGGCAGTGAGCGTTTGAAACTTCATTTTGAGGACTTAATGTGAGAGAGCGTGGGATATTGAATCGTTGGAACCGTTTCTCTTAATATTATTTGGGTGGAACTTTGTGCCTCTTTATAGCTACCCATCGCATATACACCCTGAAGAACTCATATTCTCCTCATAGTGTAAGGATGTAGAAGCATAAAACATTTCTCCGGTGCGTCTTTTCCTTTCCAGCTCTTGTCTCCTTTGTAGTATTATCCTCCAAGCAAAAATTTGCAATATTCTCAACGCGATTACGCGGCCTTGGAATCAGCAAAAAGAAAGGACACGGAAGACCAGAAAAGCTCGGGGATGTCTTCGTCTTTGTACAGCGGAGTAGAGAGCTCCGTCCGTTTGTGTTTCCCACAGTTATGTTTTTCTTTCCGAGTTGTTGGGTGAAATCTCTTGGCCAAAGTTTATGGTCATGATTGGTGCCGGCTTTGGTGGATAATGTATACAGTGCGCGACGCTCTGCTAAACGAAGACTTGACCTGTTGATCTGCTGACACTCCTGGGCTAAATCTACAGTAGCCGGGAGTGTAGTACTCATCATTTTCAGACTGCTGGCAAAGTATTAGGGGGCTTTGGTCTCGTAGAGCCTTTTTTGCAAGGTTAATTAAGAAGTGCAATGTTGTTTCACCTTGTAGTGGAGAGATATTGTCCACCTATCCTTCTCTATTTTGCACGATATCCACGTCCTTGCATCGCAGGTGGGGAAGGTCACGTGGCACTGTCTTAGACCTCTCACAACACCACCATATATTCTTAGCTAGAACTCTTCAATCCTTTAAAAATATATACGAACATCAATCAACGTGGTCTCCAGTACTACTTCACTTATTTAGTAAGACCAACATCTACTGACACCCTTCCCTCCTTACCGCCCCTAAGTTCCTGCTCAAGTTCCTCCGCTATCAAGATGAATCTGTGACGCTCATGAATTTGCATTGTAGTTCAGCGATCACATTATTCTTACAGTGCTTGGGCGTTTCTATTAACGCTATAACCACTTTCGGCTGTCAGTAATGTTCCTGCTGTTGTGGTTTGAGCTCGACTTTTCAGTCTGTATAGAGGGGGTTGTTGTATCTTTTTGCAGCCCATTTTATCTCGGAGTGAACATCATGAAGACGAAGTTGATGGGATAGTGAAGCTGGGCACCGTAAGAGAAATAGTTCACACAACACTCTATGCAGGGAAAATTTGGCTGTATTGCCATTTTTCTCCCAAAGCCATGTTTTGAATTCGCTTAACATTTTTGAAAGCCCCTTCCAAAGTTGAAAGCACCAAGGATCTATGAAATAATACAAGCCATGAGTAGCGGAAATTTCGATGGTATTTGTATATCGTGGAGATATCACGAGCGCAGTAACCAGACGATTATTATCCTTCTCGTCTACTTCATTCAACCCCCATAAAAACATGCGGAAACATCTATCCGATGAAGTTTCATTGCAAATAAACATGTATTAACATATTTACCAACAATCCCGCCCAAAGATCTTTCCTTCTTCCACAAAAATTATTCTAGAACTTTTCCTCTCCCTCACCTCATCCCCTTTCCTCTCCATCGCTCGAACAGGACTATGATGCATCACCCCTCGGCTCCTCGGACTTACCCTTCTCTTTCAGGATAGTGCGATCTATCACTTGGTATCTATTTTCATTTCCCTTGGCCAAATATTTCTTGTTCCCAGCTTTACGTACCGAATTCCCCAAAGGTGTTCTTACTTCCGGATACACACGCCCACTTCCAACTCTTCCTCGTCTTGGCGCAAGTACAGCCGACTGTGCACCACCTTTCGGATTATTGGCGAGAGGTTTGTTGCCCTTCTTGGGGGTAGGTGGTTTGGACTTTCGGTTCATCTTGTGGTTTTTGGGATTATTGAATGGTGGGTAAATTTCACGAGTTGGCTTTGATGCTCAGGAATGGTTAGGTTTAGCTGTGGTGTTGAGAACTGGTGAAGTTTCCAAGGGATTTATGTCGGCAAGGTGAGGGAAGGAAGGGGCATAAATACTGCCTTTTATACGTAGTTGTTTTATTGTTTCACCTTTTCGGAATGAGGTGATATGAATGGAATTTGTTTAGGTTCCTTCAAAACTCTGTGACCATTCAATGCAGGCAGCTTTGGAAATACTAAGAAGTTTACAGCACCAAACATTGAATTGGAAGTGTGTCGAATTGCGAGGATTTCATCGCTTTAGCGTGAGTGTACCCCTCATACTCAAGGAAATGAACCCTCAACCAATAGCCCAAGGAGCCGAATTCATTGTTCGGAAACCCGATTTTATAGTAGTCATTACGTGCGATTATATTTCTTTTCGTATCAGAGCAAAAAAGAAAACATGCCTGGAGATAATTCAAGGATTCCATAGAGTATAGTTCCAGAGTCCATACGATGAATATTTGCACAGGAAACTAAGAGCCCATCTTTCACTCTCTCGTAGCTCCACGTATCCTTTCAAAGAGAACATAAAACACCAAATATCGCCCTCAAGAATCAGCAGCGACTGAGAAGTGACTCATCCGAGTCTGAGCCCATCAATGAGTGTCTTCATTGAGGAGAGCCGTGTTATCAGTAGAGGTGTGTGGAATGCGAGGGTGAAGAAGAAGTGTGTTTTCGTTCCGTAGAGGAGGCGAGAGGATTGGTCTTTGGATGGACATTCATATGTGGATGGAATTTGAAATCTAGTTAAAGTTGTGAGGTTGATGCACATTGGTCATGAGTTCTGTGGATTGTTTAATGGTTTCTTTTCAAGCGTGGGAAGGTGCTTTTTGTGATAAAGTATTTGGAGTTGGCCAAAAGATGCATGAATGTCTCGTTCTTGTGGTGCATAGAAAGCCCTTAGCCATGAAACGCAACCCGTCATCCAAGTAGAATCTCACCGTTTCTCGTGGACTTGAAAGGACCATGCACTCGCACCACAAAGAACCCTTTTTGACCAGATCATTCTCTCAACTGAGCGTGGCATTATCCCTTCAAAATACACGCCCAATATAAATTATCCCTATCTCTCCCCCTACAAAACCCAACCCCTCTCCCCATCCTTCACCCCCTCAGTACAGACCAAAAGCAAACACTCCAACCCAAGGAACCTAGAAACATCCATCCAGATCCCCACCAAGAAAATGTGTCGTTTCAAGCAAACAACATACAGCTGCCGACACATACTCTTCACGCCCGAGTACTGTCCAGATCGCACGCTCACACACATCGACATTCATACGCCAAGGGACTGTCCGTATTTCAACCCCATCCCTCGGATGGTGGTTATTCGGGAGCGGTGTCCAAGCCGCTGGTGTGAGTGGAAGGAATGGGCGTGGGAGAAGTGTGGTTTCTGATAGAATGGGAAGTGCCGTGTACAAGGTGGAATGATGGAGAACAAAGAAGACATGATAGGGATGAACGTTCTTGTTTTTGTTGTTGTTGATGTTCTGTTTTGCTTTTGAAAGAAAGTCGGGTTTCTGAGATGGTCATAAAGAAAGTTGAGGTCGAGAGAACAAAACAACCTCAGAACAAGGAGATAGAACATTGCCATTGTCTCACCTATTAGTATCTGTAAAATATCTCCTTTCCATCCGTGCTTTCCAGCAATCTACACCGACCCCGTAGTCCAGTGTCTATAACCAAAATCCTACTAACCTCACCATATAGGCATAGTATTAGTAGAACCACGAATTTCCCTTCAGTCACTGTTGGAACATACTAACCCACCCAACTAACCAAAAGATGTGCAACACTATTAACATCCAGCACGCCTGCCACCACGTATGCGGATGTCCGTACAGCATAACCCGTAAAGTGATTCCCTGCAAGGGGACCTCGCCGCACGGTTGGCGTGTCTGTCCCTTCTTGGTGGAAACGGATGAGGGCTCCGAGAGATTCTGTCCAATCTGTAGAAAGGAGGAGAAAAAGCTGGTGAGAGCTGCGGAGCAAAGGAGGAAGGAACGAGAGGACAAGAAGAATGGTGATGGGGAGAAGAAGGGCTGGATTGATTGGGCGCTGGGGAGGTAAGGTACGTTTACGATTATTGTACATGCCGTTCTTTGCGTACTCACCTACTAACCTTCAAATTAACAAAGTTCATTTTAACAAAATTGGAAAAAGTGTAAAATTGTGAAAATATGACAAACAGTGTTCCATCTATACAAGTATGATGCTACTAATATTTCAATCAATGATTAAAAATAAAGGTGTTGGTTTGACTCTAATAGAGAGTCCAGACAAAGTGTTGATGCAAATAGAATAGTATTGTATTCGACTATCAGATGTGTACACCGATTAAAGGTTGTAGGTGGCCGCTATTGTATAGTAGTGCCAAGGCGCTAGCGCCCTTGCTAGCCCTGAGGCCAACTTGTACGTGCTATGACTCGTACCGAGTATTCACTCGATATTCGTATAGCGACAAAAGGTTCTTAAAAGGAACACATAGTATTACTTAAGTAGGACAACTTTTACAAAGTAAGGTTTTCCTAATGTTGTAACAAGTATGTAAAACTAGTTCTATCTAGGTCTAAGTGTAAGCAATGGTATCTACTAATGTTAATAGCGTTCAGTATTCATAGCTTCTAAAAAATAACCTATAATTATTCTTCTATAGTTGGTAGGCGACTTATTTAATATACAACGTTCAAGTAAGACCTTGTTTCTTTAACCGATATCAAGCCTTAATATTCTATAGACTCGTGCGCCACTTACCGGAAGTTGTACAGTACTTACGTAGTACCAAAGTAGCTGAACCCATGATGAACTCTATTCTCTTTAGATTTCTCTCACTTCGACTTTTCGCAAGCAGTTAAATCGCAAGCAGTTAAATCGTAACAGTAACACCGGGTAAATGGAGCCCCTAGGTATGCAGATATAGATTTTCTATGCTTTAGATGCTAGTACAAGTGCAACCGGCCAAGTATAAGACCTTGAGGCATTTTGTCCACCCATAGCCTCACCCAACTCTCCCAAGAGCTCCTCTATCTTTAAATCCCCGTGCACCAAATCCTTCATACCCGGAAAGCTGTAGTCAATATACTCTCTTACCCCGGAAATATTCCAATTTCTCCCCCACATTTCCCCATCCTCTATCTCGATCAATGCCTCCCCTTGCCTAACGTTACTCACGGGCTCAAACTCGAAATCACATGCACCAGGACCAAAGAAACCCAACTGAGCACTGCGAGAGTTCCATTTCATTCTCTTCACATTCTGCCAGTTCTCACTTGGTTTACCAAAATCAAGATAATCGAGAAAGCTCGCCATTTCGCTGGCCGTCTTCTTCCAACTTGCTTCCGTCTCCGCATTTAAATTCCTTAATACTTTTTGAAAGGATAAATCGGCAATCCGATCAAAAATATCCTGGCACCTCTCTTTATACGCAACCTCTGAGAAGTGAGGACGACCGTACATCCAGATTGCCAATGTGCCACCGGGCTTCAAAACTTTAGCGAACGAGGAGAGTGCAGCTCGAGAGTCCATGAGGACTATGCTTTCAGGCGCTGCGATAAGATCTGCACTATTCTTCGCGTGATAGTGAGCAATGTCTTCCCCTTTGCAATGATTGAATGAGATTCTTTCAGGAGGATATTTTGAAGATAAGAAGCGTTGGGCAGAATGGAGTGACGAGGTGTTGTTGTCACTTGCAAAAACATGGGAAAAGCGCTGTGCTAGTGCAAAAGCGCCAACACCGGAACCGCATCCGACATCGTGTGCAATTGAAAATGATGCATCTTTTTTATCGTGGTAACCATATATTGTTTCTAGAAAGTTGGACGAGGCGTAATTGGGTCGTGTGGCTTCGTAAGCGGACCAGAAGTGGTCTTCAGAGGAAGATGGTGCCTTCCAGAAATTTGTAGGGCTACTATGGGAGGAGCTTCTCCATATTTTGGGGGCTTTATGACACTTCAGCTTCGAAAAAGAATGTGAAAATTTTGTTCTTTGATACATGCTTGAAGATAAAAACTTGGCTTTTCACCTAGAAAATGTCGCTTGTAAAACAGGTGGCAAGCAGATGACCTTACCATGGCATGTCTAAATCGTAGACTAAATAGTATATGAACAGACAGAACCTCCAACGGAAATTCTGTGCCAGGCTTGTACCGATCCAGCCGAATGTTAACCAGATGGGGTGTTAATATCAACAATCGGGGATTTGCTGGGCATAGGCGGGTAGCTGACAATATCCAGTTCTGCATTTTCGGTCTAACCGGTTCCGCTATAAATGTAGTCAGCGTGCAGATTTATATTATGCAGCATTATCTATCCCATGTTGATCAATGTTTTTTCGATCAGTGTTGGGGGCAGACATGGACTATGGCGTCAAGCCCCCTGTACCAACTTGTGTGCTTTTCGTGCATCGGGCTTGATATCCACAAACAGAAAGGGACGATAAGCCAACATTCTGCAATAAAATCATGCATTAGTAACGCACTGAGTTAGCTAATCCCAATTCTCTTTCATATCATAATTCTAAATAGTATCCGCAGCCGTAGCTGCTTGGGATCATCCAATTTCCCAATCATCATGACCGGTCAAAATCAATATCACAAAGTAGAATCGGAGGAGCTGCTCGAATATCGAGGCTCCCATGAAAGCGACGACGCTTATGATCGATTCACAGCTCCAAAACGTGGTTTTATTCGTCATGCTATAAGCTATACTGCCCTAATACTTTGCAACATTGCAATGCTTGGACTTTGGCTTCATGCTCGCCAGTCTCACCTCGTTGAGGATGACCAATGCGTTCGACCAAAGTTTACTTGGTGTAAGATGTCATGATACCCTGTAGCATAGAACCATTTTCCTGACCTTTTGACTAGCTGGACCAAGAGATGCCGGGGCAACCAAATATGAACGGGTTCATATGACACGCCCCCTCGATGATAATCCTTTTGTGGGCGGCCCACGACCTGAGCATGATGAGGCTTGGGGAAAATTGGTAGAGCCCATGATCATTAAGCTTACACCAGAGGAGTATGAGAATGCGAACCTTGGGGTAGAGACAATTGGTTTCGCCGATGGATCAGGGTATCTGGGTGAGTTGGCAGTATACCATGAGCTGCACTGTGTCAAGCGCATTAGAAGACATTTGCACTTGAAACACTATTACCCCGATCTAAGTGACAATGATTACAGAATCGAGGGTATACACATTGGTATGTTTCACCTGCGATCTTTCACCTGTTCCATCTCTACTCGCAAAGTTATATACTCTCTCAAGATTCCCGGCTAATAGTGGCGCTACAGAGCACTGTCTTGAATACTTGCGTGAAGCAGCAATGTGCCATGGGGATCCGACTGTAGCCACCATGTTTTGGCGTGACGCACTTCCAACTTCACGCGCCCATTCCGACCATGAGTGCGTCAACTGGGATTCACTTGACTCGTGGGCACGAAGCAGATCAGTCCTGGTCACAAAATCGGTAGTGGAAGAACTGGTAAGTTGCAAGTTGTTCTCAATTATTACCATACAAGTCAAATCTCTTCCATGGCGATACTAAAAGAAACTCCTGACATGAGCATGCAGAATCAAACACACAGGTACGATTGGATTAGAACACCCCAAGGCAAGACAGTGTGGAGAGAGCAGCCCGAATTGATAGTTGAACATCCTTGAGGCTAGAAGTAGCTTTGTTCTCTTAGCTAGTTAGATTGGGAGAGTAATTTCCGGTGATAAGCTACATTGTTTTAGACTTCTGATGGACTATTGAATATCAAGGGATCATAGCCAGTACTCTACACCAAATACAGTCTTGATTACAATCACGTCACAGACGATTCCCGTTTTTCGTGAGAATCTTGGGCACCACGGAAAAAAATAGATATTCAAAAAGCTTCCATAACTTTCAATTCCTTTTCTACATGAAATCTTGCTTGCATCCAAAATTTTTCTTGCTCAAGTAACAATTCCTGTATCCTCATTTGGTGCCCAACGTTCAGCGTATTCCCTCACCAAAGTAAAGTTCCGACACTTCTTCGCTTGGCCCCAACCGTCAGTTGTGTGATTAGTTGGGTCAATCACTTCAAGATTGGTATCAGCGGCACACATAATTGCTCTCCGCAAGTAATCAAAGCAATGCCTGATATGATGTGTATGAATGCGTGTACCGTAGAGTTGAGGGTCGGGATTGACGCCTTTTCCCTCGAGCACGCGCCCAAGATTCTCTTCGGTTGCATAATAAGCCATTAGAATCGCATGCTGACACATGATTAGCCATTTGAAGAAAAGAAGAAGCAATTAATATGTTATGAAGAAGAATTACCAAACAATGGAGCTGGTGAAAAGCAACGATGCTTGTGATCTCGGGTGGTGTAACCTCTGGAGGTCGGATAAAGCCCCTGCCTATTGGCATTAAATCATTCCAAGCCGCTTCGGATTCAGCGGTTGGAGATTGACTAAATAGCAAATTATGTTCCCAGGTCTCGGTGACTTCGCCTGGTGGTACTATGAAAACTAACTTAGCGAAGACTTTGGAAGGGAAGTTTGCCTGAACATACGTATTAGACCATTTAATATTTTGCTAGTCAATCCCGCAGAGAATATTTGTTGGGAGTTGTATCCAAGGGCAACTCCTAGGGCTAGTGCAAGGACAATAACGATACTTATTTGAGCGTTGAAAGTCCTCCATGCTATAACTTGGTTCTTTCTTGAGTAACCGGCACTTGACTGCACTGTTTCAAGGTCTTCGTCTGCGTTACCATTTGAGGCGAGAAAAGGCTTAGATGATTCGTCCATGTATTTAGTCAAGAGAGGTATGGAGGAAGACTTGCTTTGTGACTTAGGAGATGACCCAGTTGAGAGTTTCAGCGTGAGGCGTGTATTTTAAATTCCTGTTCAGCCCAAGTGCTCTTGCTCTCAAAGCATATTAGCAGATGGGAATCTCCTGGACCCTGAAGATTCATGGGATTTAGCAAAGATAAGATCATGGATTTGTTTACGTACGAGGGTATTGCGGCACTCGCATCACAAGATACCACTATGCTGCTCACTGCATATCACATATCCACTGGGATACTGGAATCGGATAGAGAAGATACTCTGTACCCACAGTTGGATGAGGCAATATCCAACTTATGGCTATGCAATGCAACTACAGAGGCATCGCTCTGCAGCTTACTGCAGATCAAAACGCTTCTTACTCGGTCAAGCTTGGCTGGCTGGCAATTGAATTCATAGTATTGGAGGAGATGAGAAAAGCAGTAACTCATCTTGATCAGGGAACGGACTTGGGCCATCCGTCATCATACCACCTAACAACTACCTCCCAGCAACCAATAAGTCTTTTTGAAAAACCAATCGGCAAATGGGTCTTCAACAAAGTTACAAGAAAAGTACTGTACCTACCCCACTACTTACCCCACCATCCCTAGCCCTCTTCCGAAGCGAGACTGAATCGGCAACGTGCCACGACTACAGGCAACCTCGAGCAGCAAGCCACTGTTTAAGCCACTGGATTTATGATAGATACGCACCCTATAGCAATATATTTTCTAGAAGTACCATATTGCTGCTTACAAAGGCAGAGAAAAGGAATCTCAGATATATCAGGAGTGCCCCGGTTTGTTGCCAAAAGAGCACCATCAAACTCTCTCATACTTTTGAGCCAACCTAGCACTCCATCTTACCCAAGGCTTTAAATATAAAGACAATAATCATGAAGCTCTTAATTTATGTGGCGCTCACCTTTGCGAGTGTCGCGATTGCAATCCCAGTGAGCAATGGTAAGTCTATATCTTCCTTTGAAGAAGGGCAAATGTTCATAAAGGAAATTAGCTATCTCTGATGCCGATGATTTGGTTCGCAATTCGTGGTCTGCCAAACGCGAAAGCAGTGCTGATGCGGATGATTTGGTTCGCAATTCGTGGTCTGCCAAACGAGAGAGCAGTGCTGATGCCGATGACTTGGTCCGCAACTCTTGGTAAGACACTACTGGTCCCCTACTTCTAGCTTTCATCGACGATGTTTTAAATAGTCCTTGATCCTTCTCAAGACTATTACTCTGCCATCTCCTGGGTTGTTCCCGTTTTCTTAAAACGTGAAAGCTAATGATCATATCACAGGTCTGCAAAACGTAGCGCTGATGCCGCTGCTGGATCCAGTAATTTCGCTTACAAAAGCTTGCCATAGACGCAACATCAAAGGGAAGGCTTTTGGAACCAAGGCCGGGTGTTATTTGACAGCATTGTGGTGGTTGGAATGACGACCTAGCGAGGAGCAAGGCAGAACATACATGAAATGAAGCAACTATATAAGACGTTTGTCTTTGAATGCTGATTCGTGATTGTTGATGAATTGTACCCACTTGTTGATTTCTACGGAAGCTATATATATACATAGTTCCTGGACATCTACTCTCTTCCGGCTATGATTTCAGCTGCTAACTCAGCAACCCCATACAAAGTAGCTTGAGGGTGCCCACTCAATGGAGCAGGAAAGATACTTGCGTCGATGACACGAAGCCCGTGAACGCCCTTCACTTTCAGATTCGTATCAATTACCGATCCAAGGGCACATGTCCCAGCAGGATGATAATGTGGAGATCCAACCATTCGAATGCGTTCTTTGATCTCATCATCGCTACTGTTCAGACTGAGAGGGTCCAAGCCGGGCGCTGGTGCCATTTCACCCTCGAAGAATTCCTGGCCCGATGTGGTACATGTGAGTGCTCGAAGCAGTCTGCGAGAGCCATGTACCAATGCTGCGTGGTCTACCGAAGTGGAGAAGTAATTCGGCTCAATAACAGGAAGGTCGTTGGGAGAGGCCGATGCCAATCCGACTGATCCTCGTGAAGTTGGGTTGGTGAGCATCACCGAAGTCGCAACCAGGCTCCCGTCAACAGGCAGCCCAGGGATGTAGGGATGGTACATGACAAGAGACTCAACATGCGTGCGACCTGGATTTCCAAGCCCTTCTCTATCAAGACTGTCTCCGTCATCCGCCAGAGCCTGCTGAAGTTTCTGGGTGGGTACAGCTTCGTTGATACTCCAATCAACGGGGAAGCCCTTGAGAAATGCTGGGTTGGACAATGCTGGATGGCCAAGCGCCAGTCCTCGCTTAGGGTTCCGTAGCTTGAATATCTGGAAAAAAGCAAAGTGATCGAACAAATTAACTCCAACACTCGGTGAATCGTGAACCAAAGGGATTGCGTGCTGAGAAAGCATGTCAGCCGGCCCCACTCCTGAGAGCTGCAGGATCTGGGGAGACCGCAGCGCACCCGCCGCGAGCAGAACCTCCCGGTTGGCCTTGATACGAATCCCGTCTGCAAGCAAAACCCCATTGGCACGAGGAGGCTTTCCAGAGAGGCGCTCAAATAGAACGCGGTCCACGAGAGTATTAGTGCGAATGTTGACACGGGTTTTGGCAAGACCGTATGCCAGGTGCGAAGGCTGTCTCACCCCACCATCCCAGGTCTCCAGAAACTCAGAGATGCCAGCGAGGCTCCCTGAGCATCCATTGCCTGCCACCAACTGCACGCCAACTTCCTCCCATGCCTTTTTGAGCGGCTCACGCAGAGGATAGCGTCGCATGGGATCACTGGCGCTGACACCGGTGATTTTTAACGGCCCGTCCAAGCCATTCTGGTCGGCAGTTGCTTCTTTTGCACTGAATTGCTCGCTGCGTTTCATGTACGGCAACAGTCCTCGATAACCCCAGCGTTCGTCGCCAGTGATTTGGGCCCAGGCATCGTAATCGCCAGCATTGCCACGAGCCCATCCTCCATAGTTGAGGATGCTACCCCCTCCAAGAGTCTTGCCTGACGTGAGATTATAAACACGATTTGCAGTGGACGGTGTTGGTGCAGTGGGATATGCCCAATCGAGCTCCGAGCCCTGAAGTTTGAGACCTTCTATTGGCGTGGTGGTGTTGGGATTGGAAGCGGGATCTGGTCCAGCTTCAAGAATGAGAATAGAGACGGAGGAGTCGAGACGTTGAGCAAGGCGCGTTGCAAGTGCGCACCCCGTGAGACCGCCGCCAACGATTATATAGTCTGCGCTGGTTTCTTCCATCGTGAGGTAGTAAGGTTTGAGTGACTTATGGGTTGAAAACACCAAAACTGTTCGAGGTTGATATGCTTGATTTGTTTATTTGAAGAATTACAAGCTTGAGCAAACGATGTTAGGAATGTTGGGGCGACCCATTATAAGTATGGCTAGCTTCGCTAGCGTGTTGTACAATCGCTGACAAATTGTGCTACCGACCCATTGCTCGCTTAATTCAGGAGGCGGTTGCTTGCTTGCCAAACTTTAAAAAGAAAGTAGACGCTGTACGTTACGTGCGGCACTACGCTCAAGCTTTGGAAAAAAAATTCGTTGTCTTACTTTACCATGTCTATCTAGCATTAAATTCCGACGAAAATTCGACTGATTGCTGAATAGCAATACCATCCTCACGTACAGAATGTGCCGAACCAGACCGGCCCCCATTGATAAAAGTATTTACCCCGCTTTCGCCTTGCAAATCCATTTGAGACTCGGTATCAGATGTAAGTCCTTTACTACGCTTTCCCGAACTGCCCCAATTTGTGTCGGTGGTTTTGACCGGATATGATTTCAATGGTAGGGAACCTCTTGTTGATTGAGATTGTTTTTTGGCAGTAACCCACAAGGAGCGATACGTGGGTAGACATGCGCTGATAATGGCACTTGACAGCTCGATGTTGGCCCAGAAGAAGACCGGCGATGTGAAGTCTGCAAACTTCAGTATTAGCATTTGTTTTAGAAAGTTAGTACGGTTCGCCTTTAGCATCATCACTTACAGGTTTCATCGGTGTAATGAGCAGCGAATCCTTCTCCTACATGATAATAAACTATCATACGAGTCACGCTAAATGCGCAAACACTAGTGAAAAGTCAGTCTCCAATTGAACTGAGGGACCCGAGTGGCCTTACGTGGCTCCTAGCAAAAACATTGCCAAAACTCCAATTTTCTGCTTCGGTCGTAATTTTAGGTGGAGTACCATGGGGATGGGCATAGCAAGGATCAATATATCAACGATCAGATCGGAAATACTCATCGCATACCACATGCTAATTGCGTCTAAGCATTTATGACCATAGAAGGGTTCGACAAAGGGGGTGATGGGATAGCACGTAAACAAGTTGGCAAAGAAGAAAGAAACTGTCCACACTATGACGATGCCTAGCATTACTCGTACCGCGATGACGAACTCCTTGCCTCTGAAAATACTCATGTAGAAGACCAATATGGATGATTTTGTGAAACCCAAGCCCACAGTTGAAAGCATGTTGACGGCAAACTTTGTCTAAATAAGTGTCAACATCATTTTTGTCTATGTGTAAGGGGAAACCTTTACCTTTTCATATATTATGAATTTTGGATCATCTAGAAGCGGTTGTCCATCTAACCCAACGGTTTGATGTTGTCCAAGTTGCCCCTTCGTTGCCGCTGTAGGAGATCAGCGAAAGAATTCCTCTAGAAATGAATGGAAGCAAAGAAATTCCCAGAACTTACCGACCAGCTGCATTGAACAACAGCCAATTGCAAACGCCTTATGCCATATCAGCTACCTATGGACGATTCGCACATTTAGAGAAGACCTACCAAAGCGACTAGAATTAGATAATCATCTAAAACAATGGTTCCCCGACTGAGAAGCTTTGCCCAGATTCTCAGAGTAATGGCGACGATTGGCAGTATGATAAACGCTATTCCAAGTCCAATCATCTGGGACTTGGAATAATTGTCTGCTATGAAAATCATGATAGGCAACGTTGAAAGGTTGAGCAACAGCGAGGTTTTGTGGAATTCGGTACAGACTGGACGAAAAGTTTACGGGAGACGAGAATTTGTAGTGGACAGAGTCAAGTGCAACGAATCATAGTACCCTGATTTGAACGTAGAATTCATCCCCCCGAGGTGAGAAATATGCTGGTTTGGATGACCATAAGGATTCTGTGCAGTTTGATTAATTTGGGTCAGGAAATGCACTGGGAAATCCTACAGTATGAGGACATGCTTCAATTCTGACTTGTATCGGGTACTTGTCACTAGGGTTTAAGAAATCCTGCAAATTTAGGCGGCGAAGGACAGGACTGTAAGAGGAGATTCCTTAAGCCACCAGAAACCCTTTAGCACGGTGCCCTTGTATCTACCTGGTACCCAGAGGTCTGATGCTATAGTAGCGGAGTAGTGGGGCTTAAGGACACCAAGTATGTACAGTAGTGTGCAGCGTGCAGCGTCTAAGCAGGTAGGATAGGGTAGGGTAACCAGGCTCAAGGTTACGGTTCTCTTTACCAGGTATATTTTTAAAGGATCGTGTTGAATTATTGAGGCATCTTTTCCTATTCCAAATATGCCCCAGTACTTTAAGCTCGTCACATACCTGTTACAGTACTTGAAGCCGAGATAGAGGAACCAATCACCTATGAACCTCTCTAGGGAGTTTCAGTGGCTTACATCGTGAAAATAGCGAATAAGGTTTCAAGCTTATAATCCCGGTTCTTTGCATATACAAATACCGGTACTGTAAGCGCAGGGTATTGTTGCGGTGTCTGGTATGGTTGGTTTAAGCCCCACTATTCTTTAGTACACATTCCGGAAATGGTATCGTACCGCAACATTCTCCATGAATGCGATTGGTCGTATGTACGACAGAGGCGCAAAAGAATCTTCGCTGCGCACCAACGGCTCAGTTACGATGGTGTACCGTGATAAATCGATATTATAAGAAATGCTGGGGTAGGGGGGTGGAGTACGGAGTACTCCTACTCGCTAGAATCCCTATTCTTATGCAGAGAAGGTTCCGTATGATAAGCGAGGAGCTTATCTTTGTCGGACTTTTCTAACGAGGTGACCTGTAGGAAGCGGTTCTCTGAATATTCCATAAGCCCCCACCGTCTTTAACGGCATCTTCTGACACAGTTGGACAGCCAGGTTCTTGAAAAGGAATGCTGGTGAAGTAACAATGTAGATGCGTTAGCGGGTAAGCTGACCGTATCTATGACAAGAACAGTATCATGTCAATATCCTAGCAAAATCAAATAGCATCTTTTGAGGTTAATGGTGATATTTGATACAGTCACTGAGTGGGGCTATAGAAAGATGGTCACTCGCTTAAATTAGGGGGTGGTTTCGTACGTACGGGACAGTAAAAGAGCGCCAAAAGGAAGAAACAATTAGGGATTCTATTAAATCGTCCCCGAGGTAGATGTATAGGAGAGGTGGGAATGGCGCTAAGACAAGTGAAAGTTGGCAAGATTGGTTTTTGGGCTTGCAGTATGTAGAAAGCTTGACAACGAGGGGCTCGCGCTGATTCAAATCTTGCATGCATAAGGGCTTCTAGCAAGTCTGACGTTACCGACAATCCTTCGCGCTGTCTAATCTCGTAACTTGAATTACTAAAATGAACGATTCTACTAGGTTTTTGAATATGTCAGATTTGAACCGGGAGCGGATTATTAACCTTAAGTGCATCTGACCGACGGCCTGTCAAAGAGCAACCAATACTTTCAACACTGCATTATTCCGCTCTAATAAGCTCAGGTCTGCGACGCACACCAAGGGTAAGTACATGGTGGCGTGTCTCCTTGCAGGTTTCTGTAAGCTGGCGCTCGGTATCACTGCCACATTAGGAAATCTCCAACATCGTTTTCGTTCGAACATATCACATGCATTCTTTGCTAATCAGACAACCCAATCAGCTACTTTGGTACAGGGCACAATTATTTGATGTGGGGCATCTGTGCACGGTGGAAGGTTCTAGTACATCAACCAATAATTATTTAATGTTTTGGACGCTGCTTTACACTAACAATTGTTCTACAATCACTCTTACAATCATGGATTCAGTAATGTACAATGTTCCTACGCCTAAGACTAAGAGGCCTGATCTTACTCGCGATGATAGGCTTCGAATACAGACCCTTTACTTTGACGCTCAGTTTACGCAAGCCCAAATTGCACTTCAATTAAACCTTTCTCTTGGCCAAGTTCAATACGCTCTCGCAAACCGCCTTACACCTCAGAAGAAGAGAGCCGGCCGTAAGCTTCTTCTAAGTACTCCACAGCGAAAGCATTTGATTTCGTGGGTTACAGCGTCAAAGGAGAACCGTCGGGTAGCATGGCCGGAAATACCAGCACTACTTGGTTGGGACTGTGGGATAAAAGCGATTCGGTCTGCATTTAAGAAAGAGGGTTATGTACGATGCTCTGCGAGAGCTAAACCTCCTTTGACTGAGCAGCACAAGGCAGACCGACTGGCTTGGGCTTGGGAGCATATATTCTGGACTGACGAGCAATGGGATTCAGTTCTTTGGAGCGACGAGACTTGGGTTAAGCCTGGAAGACATACACGACCTCGAGTTACAAGACGTATTGGTGAGAGCGAGCTTTATCACCCTGATTGTATTGAACCTCGATATCAACGCAAAATAGGGTGGATGTTTTGGGGTTGCATATCTGGAAAATACGGTCGACATAAAGGGTTATTCTGGGAGAAGGATTGGGAGACAATAAATGAAGGGTCGTATTGTGGTATTATTATACCTTTAGTCCTAGAAGCTTTGCAAGAACAC